>KZ308616.1:5714-59020 GCA_000376725.2 Ladona fulva
TGTGGCACCAAAAATCAGTAAAGATAGTACCAATCATACTTTCATCAACTGGAATAATTCCAAAATCATTGCATAACAGCTTAATGGAGATAGGCTTAAAACCAAAAAGCTATATCTCCCTACAAAAATCTGTAATTCTGGACACCTGCTCGATAACAAGAAAATTTCTCTGTAATCTGTAATCATAATCAGTATAATATGAAATACCATAAAAAATGATAACAATATAGGAACATGTGACTTGGTGAATACCCATCACAGGTTCAAAGATACCACAAAATGTGAGAATAAAACTATAATAATATTTATTAAACGGACAAATGTCCTTTTACAAGTTGAAAAATACAGATGGTTACAATAAAGTTTAAAATACTGCATACAAAATGAATTGGTTAAAATTGCACAATAGCAAATTATTAAAAAATGTTTGCACCATTAGACATTTTTAATAACAAAATTCTTGAATACATTGTGTGCGAAGAGAAAAATATCTGTAAATTTACAAAGAGTATTATAATCTCTCATTATTCTAAAAATTGGCAGATAATACAAATAATTAGTACATACATAAGGAATATGAAATAGATGATGAGATCTTGAATGAACTGTTGGAACCCTAAAGTTAATTAAGGATAAAAGATATGAACACTTGATATGATTATTTAAAAGAGAATGTAAGAATATTACTCCCATTTGTTTCCTACGAGCAGAGAGGGTGTGGATATTAAGTAGTTTCAATATCTTTTCATATTCTCCACTTTCCCTATTAATTTCAAACTTAAAAGCCACCAATCTAAGAAATATATTTTGAACTCTCTCAAGGGCTAAGTCATACTTAATATAATAAGGAAACCAAACTATCAAGCAGTATTCAAGAATTGGTCTAACTAGGGTAAGATATATAGAAGTCTATAACAAGAAATATTGTTAAAGTCTCTGCAATTACGGTATATGAAGCCAAGAGTGTTGTAATAGTGGCATCAATGTGTCAATTGAAGGACAAGTCAGAGGCAAAGAGAACACCCAAATCAAGTTTGTGGTACATTCTAACAAGTCTTTATTTTTAACTTTTAATCGAACCCGGTACAGCTTTTTATTAAAGGCGAACGCGCTACCCACTTGCCTATCCGGTAGAACACTGATGTAGACTACTTTGAAAATATTCTTACTAAAGGCAGAAAGGAACTTATTGAACCTGAAAACAGTAAAAACATTGAAGTCCAGCGTACTAGAGAAGCAAACCTGAGAATCGATTTTCTTTTTCAGAGAAAGGGGCTGAGGGTAGCGGACGCGTGGATATAAGAAAAAATAAAACGTGTTTGATGATGGAATGCAGAGTCATCTCACTCCCGTAATCCACTCAAGGGCAGAGATGAGCAGCCTTCACGATACTGCACTACTTTGCGCCACCGCTTTAAAATAATCACGCGAAAATTTTCCTTTCTAATAACCACGCAGGTGGTAATGCTAATTGATTATCCTTGAATGCAAGTGGACGAGAGAAGTAATATTGAGAGAGAGGGAATAAGATGAGGAGTAAGGTTCTTATCGAGCGAGATCTTAACTTTTAAATGTCAAGGATTCGCTGCCGGCAGATGATCTGATTATTTCTGAGAGTTGATCTTCTTTATATTTGTTTCATCCTCTTACGATTGTCTCATTTTCGCATCAATTATGCGCCATCATAAGGGAAAGCAAAATACTTATATCCCCACTGATTTTAACCGTTATCTCAAACAGTGCAAATCAATCAGTATCAGCCGAGCACCAGAAATTGGGCCAAAAACTTTTAAATCGATGCAAATTTTCTCTCGTTTGAACAGGTCCAATTTATTTAAAGCCGAGTCTCGATTTACGTATTTCATGGGGCCCCCTCGGACAATCGAAAACTCGGATAAAACGAAAGGGTAGTCTAGCGTACGTAAATTACAAAATAAAAACGCTATTGTCATACCTAGTCGTAGTACGACGTGCATTTAAAATTAAAATATCATTCTGAGGTAAAAACTTTTCTAAATAAAATATTTCTCTTTTACTTCATAATGTCAATTTGCCAGATGCACTTCTCACGTCTTCTCTTTGATTATGTTCAGTTTGCTAGTCTGAAATGGCAGCACACTGCTGCAGCCACAGCAAAGGTAATTTAGGTGTTCTACTCGTACATATGTGTGTAAGTGTAAACTGTGAGAAAAAGTGGAACCACACCAATATGTACCTCGGATTATACGGAGCTTCAGTTGATCGAGACTCGTACAATCGAGGCTGTACTATGCCATTTTTCTCTATGAAGTCTACCCTTTTGCGAATAAATTATTTTCAGGTGGTATATGATTATGAAAATCTTACGACAATGTAAAAATGAAAGAAAATAATCACACAAGGATGAATCGTTCAAATTAAGATCGTTAAAATTTCGGATCGACTTTCGGTATAAAAATTGATAATTTTTTTTTTTGGATTTTTTCATCTATATTGCGAATAAAGCAACAAAAATTCTTCTTCCACCTAAAAATAACTTAAGTCTAAGAGTCTTTTAAACCTCTACTTCATTAACAGCTTTGCTCCAACTCAGTAGTAGTACTGTCAAAAGTGATTCGATAACTGAGGTGACTTCGTACGTTGGCCTCCACTGGGAATCGAACCCAGGAATTGCCTCTCTTGGGAATCGGACCACTTTCACTGAAGTCGAACGCGTTGCCCTCTTAGCTATTCGGGAGCCCGGAAGCTTGGCGATTCATACCTGAATTCCATCATTAGAAAAGGTGAGACCTAGCTTCGCCATTACGATCCCGAAAGCTGTTAGATTGTGATTAGCGACTGTGGTGAAGGAGGAGGCGGTTCTGAAGACGTCGTCCAACACATCTTCAAGGTCTGGTAGTCACGTTTAGCCAATGCATACAAGTTGATGGAGACTGGCATTAGCAGTAATGTTTTTAAAGTGTTTCAACGGTTGAGGTCATACCGCACATATGGACCCACAACGGTAATAATAATATTTATTAAACGGACGAATGTCCTTTTACAAGTTGTAAAATACAGATGGTTACATTAGAGTACATTAGTTTAAAATACTACATACAAAATGAATTGATCAAAATTGGCACAATTGCAAATTTTTTTTTTTAATTTTTGCACCTTTAGACATTTTTAATAACAAAATCCTTGAATACATTGTGTGCGAAGAGAAAAATATCTGTAGATTTACAAAGACTATTATAACCTCTCATTATTCTAAAAATTGGCAGATAATACAAATAATTAGTACATACATAAGGAATATGAAATAGATGATGTGATCTTGAATGAACTGTTGGAACCCTAAAGTTAATTAAGGATAAAAGATATGAACACTTGATATGATTATTTAAAAGAGAATGTAAGAATATTACTCCCATTTGTTTCCTACGAGCAGAGAGGGTGTGGATATTAAGTAGTTTCAATATCTTTTCATATTCTCCACTTTCCCTATTAATTTCAAACTTAAAAGCCACCAATCTAAGAAATATATTTTGAACTCTCTCAAGGGCTAAGTCATACTTAATATAATAAGGAAACCAAACTATCAAGCAGTATTCAAGAATTGGTCTAACTAGGGTAAGATATATAGAAGTCTATAACAAGAAATATTGTTAAAGTCTCTGCAATTACGGTATATGAAGCCAAGAGTGTTGTAATAGTGGCATCAATGTGTCAATTGAAGGACAAGTCAGAGGCAAAGAGAACACCCAAATCAAGTTTGTGGTACATTCTAACAAGTCTTTATTTTTAACTTTTAATCGAACCCGGTACAGCTTTTTATTAAAGGCGAACGCGCTACCCACTTGCCTATCCGGTAGAACACTGATGTAGACTACTTTGAAAATATTCTTACTAAAGGCAGAAAGGAACTTATTGAACCTGAAAACAGTAAAAACATTGAAGTCCAGCGTACTAGAGAAGCAAACCTGAGAATCGATTTTCTTTTTCAGAGAAAGGGGCTGAGGGTAGCGGACGCGTGGATATAAGAAAAAATAAAACGTGTTTGATGATGGAATGCAGAGTCATCTCACTCCCGTAATCCACTCAAGGGCAGAGATGAGCAGCCTTCACGATACTGCACTACTTTGCGCCACCGCTTTAAAATAATCACGCGAAAATTTTCCTTTCTAATAACCACGCAGGTGGTAATGCTAATTGATTATCCTTGAATGCAAGTGGACGAGAGAAGTAATATTGAGAGAGAGGGAATAAGATGAGGAGTAAGGTTCTTATCGAGCGAGATCTTAACTTTTAAATGTCAAGGATTCGCTGCCGGCAGATGATCTGATTATTTCTGAGAGTTGATCTTCTTTATATTTGTTTCATCCTCTTACGATTGTCTCATTTTCGCATCAATTATGCGCCATCATAAGGGAAAGCAAAATACTTATATCCCCACTGATTTTAACCGTTATCTCAAACAGTGCAAATCAATCAGTATCAGCCGAGCACCAGAAATTGGGCCAAAAACTTTTAAATCGATGCAAATTTTCTCTCGTTTGAACAGGTCCAATTTATTTAAAGCCGAGTCTCGATTTACGTATTTCATGGGGCCCCCTCGGACAATCGAAAACTCGGATAAAACGAAAGGGTAGTCTAGCGTACGTAAATTACAAAATAAAAACGCTATTGTCATACCTAGTCGTAGTACGACGTGCATTTAAAATTAAAATATCATTCTGAGGTAAAAACTTTTCTAAATAAAATATTTCTCTTTTACTTCATAATGTCAATTTGCCAGATGCACTTCTCACGTCTTCTCTTTGATTATGTTCAGTTTGCTAGTCTGAAATGGCAGCACACTGCTGCAGCCACAGCAAAGGTAATTTAGGTGTTCTACTCGTACATATGTGTGTAAGTGTAAACTGTGAGAAAAAGTGGAACCACACCAATATGTACCTCGGATTATACGGAGCTTCAGTTGATCGAGACTCGTACAATCGAGGCTGTACTATGCCATTTTTCTTTCTATTTAACACTTACACCTGTCATGGTTATGATACATTTAAAATACCCTCCACATTTGATGATGGTTTGAATAGAACTACTCTCTATCTGGCGCACTGTCTAGGAAAATAAAAATGTTATCCATAACGTACAAGAATAGTCATCATGCACCAATGCATTGGTTGAAGACCTTCAAGACAATTGGCATTTTTGACATCTAGGACATCTGGTAACAACATGTGAGAATAACACAATTAATGAAGTGAACAGAAGAGTTTAACTTGGATAGGGCCTTCGGAAGGAATTCGTACAAGAATAATAAATGTGATTTTATACCTCAGTCTCCAGTTCGAAGAACTCAATATTCATTGGAAAAAAGATTCCCTAGTATTGCGGTTTCTTCTGTTATAAAATTGTGGACGGATTTTAAAATCTGTGGAATACGTGATACTAGGTAAAAATTCTTTTACGAAAACAGTATTTATAAAAATGTTTATCTAATTATAGGAATTGAAAATTTTAATTAGCGTATACATATATTGTTTTGCTGTTTTTTAATATGATCAGTTTTAAAATGACTGTGTTTTATTTTCTGATTTCTGGAAAGTTGCACGTCCCACACATGGGTTAGACACTTCACGTCAACATCAGCCAGTGACTGATGATCAAATGAAGAGCCGGAATTATGATCGTGGAATAAATTTATATACTTACGGATAAAACTTTATTTTTCTTTCTTCAATTGTGGGGTTCTGCCACAATATTGTGACCGAAGCAACTCATATTGAATAGCGGAAAACGTGTGAATGATTATGCTTCAGTTAGATACAAATTATTCTCATTAAATAATTTTTCCAAATTTTGATTTATCTTCTTCGTGAAATTCTTCGGGGGACGTATGCATTCCTTGAAAACTTGCGTAATAGAGCCATTGAAAAGCGGATGGATCATCAAAATCATGCAAAGCGTAACGTGTAAGCGGATAGCAATGGAGGGAAAGTCGTTTGCTTAGAACATGTGTCCGCAATATCTTCGCTCGACTCCCTCTGCATACTTAAATCCATACAAAATATTGCGCGTGGTGTAAACTTTAAAGCAGGTAGTTACGTGACAAGAGAATTAGTCTCGCATGCCGCAAACCCAGTATCCATATCCAATCGTGCTTGTCGAACGTGAATCATGTAAGGGGCTCATGAATGTGTCGTCTCTGCATCCTGTTGGCGATTCGGATGCAAATTACATATCTTGCTAGGATTACCTTCTTGAGGATACGTAGGAGTGCCATAATGATCTGTGTTGAAATCCACCTAGTACGGATTCCATACTATAGAAATTAGGATGATTATGATCATTTCATGATGGTAGTTTGAAAATACTCTTAAAGCTGCAAAGTGCCCCGATTTAGTCTACGTTTATTTTCCTATATTCTGCAAATTTAAAATCCATTTAAGTTGAAACTCAAAATCCTTTGAAGTTGAAACTTTGGGATTAATCAGTACTGAATTGATACTTGTAAAGACAGAAAGCAATTGATTCATTTGTACAGTAAATTATGCACGTTTCTCTATAAATAAAAAATCCTTTAGAGCAATTATGGAGAGTCAGAATGCATCGAAGGTTTTATCGAGGATTTTTATAATAGCAGAAGGCATGCTTTGGTCATGATCAACTTTAAATACGAAGAAAATTATATTTTATTAGAGAGAAAATGTAAAGGGCAAACTAACTTTATTACGGGAACTTAAATCTTAAGTAGCAGAATTGAAATGCAAACCAACTAAAAGTATTGGATACTCACATAACTCAGAGAATAATATAATCCCTCATTATGGCGGTATAATTTCTATTTAAATAGTACCTGTTGAAACAGCATTTATGAATCTAAGAAATTAATTTATTTTCTTCAGCTATTGTTGATTATCTTTTATGAGAAAATATTATCCCATTCTCTTCACAAAGTCATTAATCGCACTAATGCGGAAATAGAGATAAAAATGAAAAGCAATACGAAAAACTTTTTCTTTCATACCCTTACAATATTTTTCTCTGTTCTGTTCCAGTAAAACCCTTTCCTTCATCAATGATAAACTTTTTATTAAGCATGGTTTGTATGGATCAAAGGTGCTAAAAGATTACCACATAATGGGATAAATACAATAGGATAAATAATATGTTGCTTCGGGTCGGTTTAAAGTCTAGCAGTTAAAAGGTCGATCAAAAGAAGTTACATCTGATTATGTAAGCATTAAGAACGATATCGTATGCGCTCAAATAGTTAAGTTAATGTATATCAATATAAAAGAACAAATACATAATAATGGATACTCTCTCGTATAAGTGGAATTTTCCGTTTGTTTCTCCCGGATGAACGAGTAACGCAAGTGGGTCGGAGTTTGCCCTTTTTAGAGCTAGAAATCTTGTCCCCTGTGCGCGAAAAGGCGCGTGACTGCGGCTGAATTTATAAGCAGAAAGGAGAAGATGTACGAGCCATCAATTCATGACCACGCGCGTCTCCATGTTCCATCGAAGATGACGCGATAACCGCCTTCCGGCATAAGACCACACTCAACTGAATATGAACCAGGAGAGCCTCCAGTAAAACACCAAATATCTCAATCCTTATGTCTTTCCTTCTATTCATTCCTTTGTTTCTTCTTAAATTACCTTAATCAATAAGATAACACTGTATGTAGTCTACGAAAATTATCTACATTAACCAGTAATAGTGGAACAACCCATCGGAAATGGCATACAGTTGAAGGAGTCTGCTAATTTGTATGAATATCTCCCAAAACCAGAAAAGTCGAAGAGAGGATTCATGGAGAACCATCGTGTACCATTATTTATACCCTAGCTGAATCAATCGATTAATTTGTGTCGATAAATCAAGCCCTTTTCAAAATATTATAAAAACAAACGGTTTTATAATTGTTAGTGTTCAAATATAATTATGATGAATTAAGGCCTTTAAGTTGAGCACCTATTAAAATGTAATGGAATCATAATGTAATAATCTTATGATTAAAGATGCAGGTAGGTATATGGTTAAGGTCTTGCAGGTAAAGAAAAAAAGGAAACGACAGAATCGTTTCATACAAAATGGTGTACACTATAGGAGAAATGTATTCATACGAGTTGTGGAAAATGGTCTTCTTTTTCTCACATTTACCTCAGTTTGATGAAAAAGTTCTTTCAAAATCTGCCTAGTTTATTTCGCAATCTTCATAAATACCTGGTATTGTCTACAATCTGTATACCTTTCGGCGCGTGGCATTTCCGATATTCCACTATTTTAGGTTCATGTTGATAATTTGAGTAGACGACGTACATTATTATCTTATTGATTGAGGTAATTTTGCTAATGTTATTTATTTATAACCGATTTAGTGTATGAGGGATAAAATATATTTGAATAGGAATGTACCAAGAGTATTCAGATATATATCGTGGAATAAGTAACTTATTCCAAGGTAAAATATAATAATGCTATAAATATACTAACATATTTCGAAAGGCTATAAAAAACGAATAAGAACTTAGTAAATTTGGCACTTATCTTTGGACATATATAAAGATATCTTACTTAAAGTTTAAAAGGACAAGAGGAAAAATATCCTGTTTGAATCACAGAGAATTAGGTTTTCTGTAAAAGTTTCCGTAGTAATGAGAGGACTGTATGTAGGCATCAATTGATTCCATTCTAAAGGTTCTGTTTTGATCTTTATATCCAACTCTTCCCTCAAACTTTCCATTCTGTATCCTGCAATTACTCGGTCTTTCTGAGTATATAATCATGATTTTAATCATAGGAGAATTTCTTCTTCTTCTCATAACATGCATTTGCCGACAATTTTCTCGCAAACGTAGTCGTCAACGTAAAATTGGTTACCTACAATATTCCTTCGTCTCTTGCTACAGAAATATTCACTAAAATATTTTGTTTCTAAAATTCTCTTCATCATTGAAATATGAAATTAAAAATCATTGTAATAATGACCCGCTTCGTTTTAACTGTGAAAAAATGTTACGGAAAAAGTGAGACGAAATTTACTTAAATATGAAATAATCTAGACCCATTACAGTCAAATATACATGGCCCATTTTATACTCAACCTGGATACTTTCATGAACTGTTCGCTGTGGTAGATAGCATTTATCCAGGGACAGACATCCCGTGATGGATATCATTTTCATTTTATATTTGAACCAAAACAGAGACCTCATCTGCGATGTTTTCGGACTGTCGATAGAAGTAAGAGCTCTTTGCTTTTTTACGATGAATTTCCATGGTATTTTCCGTTCCTAACAATCAAACCGAGTGAAATGAGGTGATTTATCAATTCCTTTGTAACTTACTTTCTGTCCCTCTCTTTTTCAACCTCTCTGGTCATGCTCCGCAGGGCTCTTTCCCGGGGTGAATGAACTGCCCCATGCAATCCCCGCTACTCCGTGTTTGCTCCTCCCCACACCCGATTTTGACGGGGAAACGGGTCTCCCAAGTCACTTTCCCTTCGCCGGGCGGCGGGGATTCCCCAGACACTCCGTCTCACCGTTCTCTATGCGAAGCGAATAGTTTCGGCGGTTCCGTCGACGAAATCGAAAGCCGAGTGCTAAACAGCGAAAGAAATTTAGACGAACTGAGGCAAAGTAGAAGTGCAGAGTCCGCTAGATGAGGAAAAAGGTCGGTGATTGATCTCATTCGCAGATATTCGTATTATTTTAGGCTGACAGCCACGATCCGCTCTCTGACCGATTTTGATCTGACGATAGTGAGATGTTATTCGTTACATCCTCATTGTTTCCATTTTATTTTCTTTGAGTAAATTTTTTCTTTTTGAATTAATAATAAGCTCTCTCAAGCAATTTATGCTCTATCGTGCTGCATCAGAATCTTTTTAATAGAAGTCTATGGTCGCATATATTTGACATATCAAGCATTTTTCAACTAGGAAGCTTTTCTGAAATACATTCCAAGCGTCCATAAGAATAATAATTATATTTACGATAGCTATGGTAGAGGTATGGTATGGTAGAGAGTCATGGTTTAGTCAAATAGCATAATAGTTGTAACAAATCCTTAAGAACGAAATCGAAAGTCTGATTCCGTAAGAAATAAGTAACTAGTTGTTTAAGTGGTTGGACGTCCATAACGTTCCGACTATTTTCCCTGACAATCAGAATTGATCCGATCAATTCCTCGGAAGAGATTTGAGAGAGGTGTAGATAATTGATAATTGTAGATGTTGATAGATAATTCCGGGTTATTGACGTCTGAATGTTTCCGTTTTCTTAATGATTATTTCCCTGTCTCGCTCTCTGAGTGATTTTAAATGGAAGAATCAATTGTTGGGGACAAAGAAAAGTCGAACTCATAGAAACTACACGATTAATCCATTTTCATACCCAATTTCTGCAATTCACATCTCAATCTTATTCACTATCTCAACCCTCCATTATAAAAGTTTGAATGAAGGCATTCATTCGTTCAAGGATTAATCGATAATTTACTAACGAGTATCGCTTTGTATAACACAGAATCTCTTTAGACTCTATGAGCATGTTCCTTACTCTAAATTAATAAACGCGCGCCCGACCGTAGAGTCCACTAGGCCTTTATTTGCAAAATTTGCATCTGAAAATCGGAACCACACGTTCATTGCCAAGTAGATGCAAAATGTTCCATGTAGGAAAATATTTACTCCCATTTATTTTCAAATTACTTAAGCATGGCCATTAAATATAATCTTCTTACCTTCCATATATTCCTTATCATTTTTTGTAAACATTCATTCAAATTTCTCGAGTGATAATTACACATTACATGGGTGATATTACCCTTGTAAGACACAAATGAAGGGGTAGCGATGCAGATGATAAATCGAAGAAAATTTTTCATTCTAATGACCTCTATTTTTGCTTTACTCCGTGCAGTTTACAGTTTCCTATGATTAAACACTTTTTATCCATATTTTTCTTAAACATTGATGTCGAAGGTAATGCCGAGGAAAATACTGCCAAATAAACATTACCGAACCTTACTAAAACTCAATAGGCTAGTCTAGGCGAAAGCTAAGGGTACCGTTTAAATGGATGACTCCTTAAAACAGTATCATTCAAAAGGGTGCCTAGTATATGGCTGAATGTAAACTAATGTGAAGTCTTCTAATGCACACTCATTAAAATTTCTTTTGTTCTCTTCTTTTGCCATCCTGAGGGGAATTAAGATGTAAATTTAAAAGTTGGTCTCATGTGCCTGAATAGAATGAAAAAAGTAACGTTTTAAAAGTTTCGGGTTAGCCTCACCCAGATGGCGTGGCGGATTTCAGCTGGAAGCACGAAGAGACCCAAGGCCACCCTGAGCGAGCCTCCCTGGAGTCATAAAAAAGCGAGAGTGAATTCTTAGAAAAAAATAAGAAATGTCCATCGGAAACGTATGGGAAGATCTTGGCTTAGGTCCGGATGAATGACGTCATGGAAATATCCTTGGAAACCGTTGGTAACAGTCTGACGATAACAAGAAAATTGCAGTTGGCGGAACGGAGAATGGAGATTCGTTCATTTTTATTCTCACACTTTTGCGTGAGCGCGGGTCTCACGAGTCAGTGGGGCGTTTGTTCGAATTTGAATTTGGAAGTAGCCATTGTGAGGGATTCATGCTCTCACAGCATGACAATACAACAACCAGAAAGAGCGCCAAATTTAACCCTAGCAGAAAGATGAGAAATCGAGCATATCACCAAGGATATCGGGGGTGTTTCACGGTGGCGACGACCATGAAACGTCAGCGAACAATTAACCGCAAAAAAAGACTACCTGGATTGATAATTATACACGTTTGATATAATGAGTTCGAGACTATAACCTTTTTGACTCCATCTTAAGCATTTCAATATTGCAAGTAATCGATGTATTTTCGATTCCAATTTATGCAAAGTAAGTACGTAATTGTTCTTCTTTTAGGTAGTTTCATGTACCCTAATTTTTCCGAACATAAAGTACATTATTTTGTAATGGTTATCCAACGCGAAAAGGTTTTGGAATGAAATAAATAATTGTGTGCAATGGAAACGAAAATAATTACTTCAAAAATCCGGAGAGAAGTACCTTTGGAGTTCCTTTGGGTCGGTATTTTTGGGAAGGTATAATGTACCTTCCCAAACACAGAAACTCGGTGTTTCTGGAATAGCTTGTTAACCGCTACGCCACCGAGGAGGGAAATAATTTATAAAGAATACACGTAAATCGTTTATAACAATTGAGAGGAAACAGCGTTCTTAATTCCAAAAATGAGAAAAATCGGAGAATACTTATCTACTCCAAGGGACGAACCTCATCAAACAGTTTGAATCTATTTTTACGTATGCGTGATTTTAGATTTCAATTAATGACGAATCTATCGAAAAGCATTGCTCTAATGAAGTTAAGTTCAAGAATCCACATATCATCGGAAGCCACATCAGTATTCTGTTTTGCTGACCTTTGAAGCAACATCGGAAAGCAGCGAAATGTCACAACCTTGAGACCACCCTTTAACTCAGGGTCATTCAGAAGACAAGCCTTAAAGATCCCTGACGAAAATTAATGGAATTCATTTTGCCTAAACCTATTCAGGGGAACTTTAAAAGATGGCGGCGGCTCTGATAGGAGATATACTCATGAAACTACCAGACTAACTCATCATAAATGGAAATTTGCGATTGTCATGACATCAGATTGTTATTCTCCGGATTTTACATCTTACAAAAAAGAATATTAACTAGTTTCGTCAACGATTTGACATCTTTGGGTGAAAATTACATGGGAGCAAGACTTAAATGTGAGAAGGCAGCCTTTTCGTGTTCTGCTTCCGTGTAAATGATATAAATCTTTTGAAACCTAAAGATGTAAACTAGTTGACGAAACTAATCAATAAAAATCTGCAGTGGAAGTAGAGAAGTGTTCCTTCTTTTAAGACGCGTGTGAACTTCCACGAAGTCACGTTTGACCACTTTAATTTTATTGTGGATTTTAATTTCGGAAAGAACCTAGGCTTGCCAAGTGGAAGGAGTCCAATTAACTAAAAACAGTTAGCAAAAACTCAGGAGGGAAGCAGTTTTGAAGCGGTGGCGTGGGAAAAGGGAAAGTGATAAGGAGGAAATGAAAGGGAAAGGAGCAAGAGGGCGCTCCTTCAGATGACCCGGAAGGGATAAAAGGCCGGTAACGACTGCGGCCAAGCGTACCCACGGCTACATCCGATTCCAAGCCTAAAGGCGTTCCAAAAAGAGAGTGACTCAAATTACAATAATTCATAAAAATAATACCAAATATGGCTAAATAATGTTAAAATAAAATATCTACGTAGGAACCTCAGCTACTGCATTCATAGCAAAGGAAGAGGAAAATTTAGGCCCTGAAGGTATTCCGGCTAAAGTATTGAAAGAAATAGCGGATAGCGTCGCTCCATACCTCCAAATCGTGTTCTACAAATCAATTAATGAAGCCAGCGTCCCAATGGATTGGAAATTAGCGAATGTTACGCCCGTTTACAAAAAAGGATTAAAGGACAACCCAGGTAATTATAGGCCCATCTCGTTAACTTCGCTGACAGGCAAAGTAATGGAGCACATCGTTGTTAGCTCACTAATGAAGTTTTTAGATAGCGTTAGTTATTTCAATAAGAACCAACATGGCTTTAGAAAGTCCCGGTCATCCGAAACTCAACTTGCGCTATTCGTCCACGATATTTTAAAATCTGCCGAGAGTAGTAAGCAAGTGGATGCTGTTTTCCTCTATTTTAAGAATGCTTTCGATAGAGTTCCTCACAACAGATAAATTTACAAATTAATATTGGCTGGAATTAATAAGGAAGTAATTGACTGGGTCAAAGATTTTCTCTGCGATAGAGAACAACAAGTGGTACTCGATGGCGTTACTTCAAACAGAGTCAAAGTTACCTCAGGCGTACCCCAGGGCAGCGTGATTGGGCCCCTTCTTTTCTTGATATACATAAACGACTTGAGCCACGAAATCGATAGTAAAGTGAGGATATTCGCGGACGATACAGTTATATATAGGAAAATATCAAGCGTGGAAGACCAGGAATCCCTAGCAAACGACTTAGTTCGTATTCAACGGTGGTGCGAAAAATGGCAACTCGACCTAAACACAAGCAAATGCTCCGTAGTAAATTTTTTCGAAAGAAAACAGTTGCGGCAGAATAAATCGTACAGTATTAGCGGAACAGTAATTAAAGTAGTGGACTCGGTAAAATATCTCGGAATCACTCTTACGAATAACATGAACTGGAGCACGCACATCCGTAACATTTGTGCTAAAGCAACTAGAAAACTCGGTTTCATTAGGCGTATTGTCGGTAAATGTGACGAAAAAGCTAGAGAACGATGTTATTTTGCGTTGGTTAGGCCTCATCTTGAATATGCATCAAGTATATGGGATCCGGCAGACGATACATGCATCCGTGAACTCGAGAAAGTACAACGGAAAGCGATACGTTTTGTTAAGAAGTGCTACGATAAAAAAGCAAGCGTTACCAAAATGCTGTCAGATGCAGGTTGGGAATCCTTAAAAGATAGGAGACTAGAAGCTAGATTGCGATTGCTTGATAAATTTAGGGAAAGTACATTTGCGGAAGATATAGTAGATATTATGAGACCCCCCTGCTACCTTGGACGATCCGACAATGAGCGCAAAATAAGAGAGATAGATGCTAGGACGAGTCGATTTAAGAATTCATTCTTTCCGCGAACTATACATGATAATAATAGGCTAAAAAAATAGTCCGAACGCCCGGTGTTTTCACCCCCTGCCACACGCCGTAAGGCGGCTTGCAGGGTATTTATGTAGATGTAGATGTAGATGAAAATGAGTGGTGAAGGTGGCAAGAACGTAACTATGCTTTTACTGTTGGAAACGTGGAGTGTACCACGATATTTGGTTCATGGACCAAATTGTAATCCTTTTCTATATTAGAATAAATGAGGGAACACGAGCTTATCTTGTGGAAAAGGAACAAGGATTCTCCTAAAATGAAAAACAAAATTAGGATCTTCCAATAGAAATACTAAAAGCGTTGATTTCACGCTAGTTCACGACGAAACATGGCTTTGGTCACGTCCTTGAATAGTGATGATAGAAAATTGTGAAAATATGATCACTTGAGAAAACTTGGAGAGAATTAGGTGACAAAAATGTTATAATATAAATATGTTAAATATAAAAATAATTATTAATATAATTTGAGCATTCCGCTTGAATTTCGATTGTCTCTTCGAAATGTTTCATTTATTCATTATTTTAACATATTGTGATAATAGTAACGATCTCCTTCCGAAACGAAAGATCCGGATCGTTGAAGATTTGCGGAACGATTTTTATATTGTATGTACATACGTACCTATAAATTAAAATTCGCCTATCCTTACAATCCCCAAATTTTTGCTGCATGACCTTTGTTTTGAAATCTCGCTACTCAGAAAAAAATGAAAGGTATCGATAACAGGAAAAAATTTGTAAAGTTATCACGAACCCAGATTTTATAATTTTTTGAACAAACTCAGGTGGAGGGGGGAATTTTATTTAAAAAATAGGTAAAAAGTGCCGGTATTTGGCAATACCGGCCAAATAAGAACAATTAGGTCACACCAGATTGGTATATCGCCTACATTTTAATACTTCAACATCAAAATTGTAAGAAGGAAGACGAATTTGATAACTTGTTAAGAAGTAATAATTTTGAGTAGAAGATTTTCCTTTTTATTTTCATCTGACGTAATGAAAGGGACAGAGAAACAAAACTATGTAAAAGCGTGCAATTGTTTCGGATACAAAGAAAAATTACAACTTAAAAATTTCTGTACAAAAAACCAAGACAATGGCCTTTTCAGGAAATTTCCCAATACGCACTAAAATAATGATTGATAATAATATAATAGAACAGGTTTCGCACTTTAATTATTTAGGATGCAATATCACTTATGAAGAAGATAAAGATATTTTAAATAAGATAACCAACTACCAAAGAATGTGTGGGACCATCAGGAGAACTCTGAAAGGAAAAACTGCCAAAGAAACATAAATAAAATTTTACAAAGTAATGGCTGTCCCCACATTGCTTTATGGATCAGAAGCTTGGGCTCCTAGAAAAAAAGACTATAGACAGATAGAAACATCAGAAATGAAATTTCTTAGATCTGTTAAAGGCTGTACACATCTGGACCACATAAAGAATGATGAAATTCGAGAAGAATTAAGAGTACAGCCAGTGACAGAGGTAGCAACAAACTATAAAGAAAGATGGAGAGAGCATGTTAATTGTATGCCTCTAGAAAGTATTCCTAGAAAGATTTTCGAATATAAGCCATCAGGGAAAAGAAGCATAGGACGACCAAGGCTACGTTGGTGAAGTCGGAACAGGCAGAATGCCTAATCCTTGTAAGGAAGATGATGATGATGACAAAGAAAAAACGCCTTGAAAGCCCAAAAAATGGCGCAGATTTCCACACCCAACACAAAGTTGGTTAATAATTTATTTTTCAAATGTACCACATGAGGAAGTTGGAGAGGTGCAGTAATGATTATTCAAATTTCTTCTTGTGATATGTTGGATTTGCTCTGCAAATTTTTTCCTTTGCTAAATGAATTGACCAACATCATATTGGTATGGATTACAACTAAGTAACAATAACACGATTCACTATGTTTCCACCTCTACTCTGGAGTATCAGTATATTTTCATCCCTAATAGTATTAATGTAAGTTTTTTTAGCACACTGGCATAAAAAGTTTACATCTAATTCTGAGGCGGACACAAAGAGAAAGTAAAGTTCGTAATTAACTTTCCTGGAATTTAACAATCAAAGGTACCCAGAAAATTTAAGAAAAAGGATGATTTTTTATAAATTAATCTTCTCCATCCGTCAGTCATTCACATGTTAATCAATAATTCTTGGGGGTTTCGGGTTAAATATAATCATTGCTATTTTTATCTTACAGTGAGGTTAGGCTAAAATTTCTTCCGCCTAACTTTTGGAGAAATTTCTTGATAATAATATTACACTTCTGACCAATGCCAATTGAGTACAGTTAACCTACATCTAGAAAAATAAATCAATACGTACAAACAAACCAAAATATAGATAATAGATGACTGGTACAATTTAATAGATACAAACTAATGGCTACTTTCGTGTCTACTACAGATTTCTTTGCTTCGCAGCCATTGATTGGGAGAAAGAAGCAAAAGGACGGCCCAGGAAATAGATCTCGAATTCCAGAATTTTCCCTCGCCTAAGGGTCGTGACCCCGCGTTTGTGATCCAATCACTTGGAAGGAGCCGATTTTGGATTAGGAAACGAGAATACGTAGAGGAGGAAAGAGGAAGGAAGAGGGAATGAGTCGCTCATTGTCCTCTTTATCGCTGTATCTACAGCGAGGCAGTGTTGCGATTTAGAAGCGCAATTAAAGCACTGGCGCAATGAATTCGATTTCCCGTCTAGACTTGCTCGCGTTCTTTCCGAAATCCCTTTGTTTTCCTGCGGTGACTGCTTCTTATCTGCAGCGAGGGAAAGTCAACAACTGCGAATAGGCACGCGCCTTACTTGGATAAACACGACTTTTTACGAAAGCACCTTTCGTGGTTTTGCTAAGAGAGAGTCCTTCGGTCAAATTTTTAAGATTGCGCCAAAATTCAGAGGTTATGCGGGACATCGCATTAAATTGTAACTCGGGAAAGAATGGAAATGATTTTATTGGAAATGAAGAACTAATTTGGTTTATAAAGTTTTATTTATTCCCTACACTTATGATAATTAAAGAAAATAAATCTAAAGGTTGGAAAAGAAGAATAGATTGATTATTCTGAAATGTTTAAATGTTATAATATCATGATATTTCTAAATACGCTGGAGAATGAAAGAAAACTAGATATTAGCACACATACCTAAAGCTACGGAATTTTCCCTTGTATGTAGTTTTTCTAATCGCATTTTACTGGAATTTTCTTCAGAATTATTTCCCTTCCTAGCAGTCTTAATGATATTTCAAAGGGCGAAAAAAAAGTGAGGTAATGCTTTTCCGGAAATAATAAGGAAAATTAAATTTGATTCTCACAAAAATGTTAAAGATGCGAATTGACACCAAAGAAGATTAGATAAACTGTCGAAGAAAAACCAACAAAAGCGAATGAATTAATCAGAATGAAAAGAATCGAATAGTTATTCGCCTGTTTCTCAATTGATTTTCCCAACTCTAGAGAAATTATGCTATTTTTAGCGTAATTTTAGGAGACGTAGATGGAAGATAAATAGAAAAACACTTCTACGCTATACCACAAAAGGCTTCTATTACACAACCATGGTTTCAACCCGTTGGGTCATCATCATGGGGTTGAAACCATGGCCGTGTAATAAAAACCTTTTGTGGTATAGCGTAGAAGTGTTTTTCTATTTATCTTCATCATGGAAGACTACCACTAACTCGAGGGCAAATTACTGGATTCAAGACGTAGATTGAATTAAATCAAAATATTTACCAATCCTTCGTTCATTGAAACGCTATGTAGGAAACGCGCTCCGTTTCAGGAAACCAATTTCTCTGATATATGACATCGGAAATGACCGAGAAGACGCCTCCAAGAAAAATATCGTAAATGTCTTATTATCAACACATTCTAAGAAGAGATTTAATCCCTTCTATGAGTGAAATGGAAATGAAATACTTTAATGACACTTCTTGAAAATATTATTAAGAGAAAATTGCAGAAGACTAGCGGAATTCTATGGTTTCCAGAATGCAATTGTAGAGCAGGAAAATTACAGCTTCTATGGTGAAGGTGTGGTGGTTTTTGCATTTTCATTCATTTTACATTTTCATTCATTCTCAACATATTTTAGTCCTACAGTTCTCTGAGATCAAAATTATTACTGTACTTTATTTTATTATTTCCAATTTATCTGATAGGAGTCAATTTTGGCGTAACTGATCTTGCTCTTGTTATTTCTTTTTTGATATTCTCTGCCTGAACTGACCCTACTAACAGATTATAATAAATGTTAATGCCATGGGAAATGGCATAAACAATTGATAGCTGTATCGTGGCATAAAATTTACGTGAAATTCATTGCGTCAATAATAAATTATAGTGACATAGGTTTTGAGTTAAATATTTATCCCTCAGTACAATCATCATAAGAATGAAATGTTATACTACGGAGATAGTTCAAGTATGTGCATTGAGGCCGCAATCCTGAGGAGTGCTGGTGGTTCATGGGTAAACAAGGTGAAAAGGGGTTACGGGGGGCCAAGGGAAAAGGGAAACGAAGAAAAACCAAGAAAGAAGAGCGAAGACGTAAAGTAACGATGGAGTAAAGAACAAAAACAAAAATAAGAGAAAAGTGAAACGACCAAATTAGTCCGAGGCCTACAAAGGTAGAGCTGGTGCTATCTCACGACTATGAATAACAGCGGAAAAGACAGACTAAATGGAGGCCAAACAAGGTTTGGACGATAATAAATACACGTCGTCTACAGGCAGCCTGCGTCTTATTTGGTTCACTCGTTTCTTTGTCGCCCACATCTCATTTGGGATCCCTTTTTGTCTTTCTTTCCCACAGTTATTCGTTGTCGTCAGAAAGCAACAACTCTCCGTTTGCTGGCCTCACACTTTTTGGGTTGTTTCATTTTTACCTCCGTTATTTTGTTTTTCCTCTTTAATCCTTCGTTATACTTAGCTCTTTTTTCTTGGTGTTCTTCGTTTCGTTTTGTTATCCTCTTTACCGGTTTTGTCTTCCACCCCATTGTCTCCCCTTTCCACCTTGTTTTCACATGAGCTACCCAGTACACACACCACTTCATGAGACTATGGAGACCTTCAATGTACATAATTGTACTGTCGTCACTCCGATTTGGATCCTCACTCCCTTAACAATTAATTTAAAACGCTTGGGAGAAAGGATGAGGCTTACTAGACAAGATGAGGAGTGACAATGTACTGCTTTCCTCTTTTACCCAGAAAGTGGGTAAAAGTGGATCAAGTATGCATAAGTGTAGCACTACGACCCTATGTTTAGTACTTTCCAAAGCATCAATTAGGAATAATCGGAAGGAATGCCTTTACTAAGAATCACCCATACTTCAAAAGTTTCATATTCTCAGAGTCATGATCAAGGCTGAAGTGAAATAAACTGAGAGGAACATTTTCCTCTATTCTGTACCAGAAGAAAAATGAAAAAGGTCCGCTCCGCTCATCAAAGATCGACGAATTTCTCTTCCACCCGCGTCTGTAACATGTTCATAGAGATCATTCATATTTCACGATTTTATAACGTAAACAGAATTAATGCATTGTAATCTTACGAGCGATCCGATTTTTCAGGTCTAGCACTCTAAACGAAGAAATAAGAACTACTGAAATTATATGTTTCAGTTATGTAGAAATGCTGCTGGGACAAAATCGCTCCCTGAAAATTGATTTTAGAGAAAGTCTTTCCAAGTAGAGAGGAATAATCAGATGCAATAACTTAAACAGAATGTACTTGTGTATTTGAATAGTTATGGACAGAATTGAAGGAGGGTAAAGGGCATATTTGAACAAAAAAGAAGGTGGAGAAGTAACAGAGGCCATATGGTAGAGGGAGAGGTCGATGACTTTCTTCAATCTTTTCTAAAATATAGTGCTCTGTTTTACTTCATTTTACATTGTCACGATCTTGAATCGTGATAATATTTTGAAAGGAAATCATTTTCGCGTATCGAAGACGAAGAAATGAAAAGTTACGGAAAAACTGGTCTTGCGCTTTTAGTTTCCGAATGGTTTTTGCGTTCCACGAGAAAAATTGCCCTCTTACACGAGCCCATCTAAATCACTGTTATAAGCTATTGCTTTTGAAATGAAAGGAAACATGAGAGACACTTTTCACGCATCAAGGAGGTGCGCTTTACCAATTACCACTCCGTTATTCATGACTAAAATTTTCTCATGAATTTTCAACACAAGGATTCTTGCAAATATTGCATAAGTATAAGAAAACACAGGATGTCTCTGGAAAAAACTTATTTTTCGCACACTTTCTGAAATATTTGCGAATTTCTCGCAGAAATAGGCTGGAAATTAGTAGAAAATGAAGTAAACACTGAAAAACTCAAACGTTAAGTTGTATTAATTGGACTGGCGGTGAGTTTAGATTAAGTGTAACTATTACTCCTACCGTATGGAAAATTTCTTTCCATACGGTAGGAGTAATAGTTACACTTAAGTTAAGTTGTATTGATAAATTTTATCCGAATTCATTTAAGGATCGGGAGAGAGAGTGGGTAGACCTTATTCAAATTCTGTAAAAAATACATTTTCCATTTCAGGTAATAAGACGGAGTCGAAGTCGAAAATTTGGCTGAAATTAATCGAGAATGGAAAAATTAAGACAACTGTAGGAAAAGGAGTCTCGAAAATAATTACCACTGTGAATTAGGTAAAACTAAAATGAGACTGGTTAATGTTATTGAGGCAATCATAGCCGTTTGAATTGTTATAGAACGAGATTTAGTAAAAGATAACCTCACCTTTGTCTGATGCACTAGGTTTTGTTCTCTTTTGAAGGTGTAAGCCATTTTGTATTTCTTTATAATTCTTGGCATTGTATGTACTTACTACTAGAAATGAGTTATTCCACAATAATTTCAATTTAGTTTAGTCTTAAAGAAGTTTATTTTGCAACGTTAATTTGTCTTCTAACGTTATGAAGGTGTAAGCCATTTTGTATTTCTTTATAATTCTTGGCATTGTATGTACTTACTACTAGAAATGAGTTATTCCACAAGAATTTCAATTTAGTTTAGTCTTAAAGAAGTTTATTTTGCAACGTTAATTTGTCTTCTAACGTTATGAATGTATATAAGTATTACATGAAAACTAATATACGTAACAAATCTTTCTCTATAATTAATTAGAGCAATTAAGCCAGAAATATGTTGAATATCATTCCTATTTCTTATTATACACAGTTTCTGATGCGATTTGTTGTGTCATTGAAAGAATAAAGGAAAGAAAAACATCAAGAATAGTTATTGTTTTCGGTCAGATTTATTTTGTTTAACTTTAAGACGAACCCCTTTAATTTATACTTCATTGGTATTTCTAATTATTTAGTCGTAGCATTTTAAAGAAGGTGGATGCAGTGCTGGAATAAAATGGTGCAGAGAATAAGAATATTTTAAAACATGAAGCTTTAAGCCTACTCAATAAATTAATAATAATCATGATCATCAGTTAATGATCACAACCAATAATTATTAATTACAAATAGAAAATTTTAATAGGGCCCATTCGAATTTTATGATCGTATCTTTTTCTTGAAGTATATCTTTTATTTACTTTTGCCTCACTTGTGCTCATGACTGTAATAAGGTGCAATATACTGAAGTACTGTACAAATTGCAAATTTATTTCGCTTACTCTCTATCGAATGCTACGAAACATGATATTAATAGGGTCATTGTGCTGCAACAGTGTGGACTTTTTCAACTGTTAACACTCGGGCTCAGCGAGGACTGCACGAGGGATCTCACGTTACATTTTAATGATTAATGTATTTTTCATTTTTCATACTTACTGTTAATTTTCTTCTGCGTCTTTTATTGGCTAATTACCAAATATAGAATTACCATGAATCTCAGAAGTTTATCGTTAACAACGTCTCAGATAATGGGAAGTATTATGTCCTCATAATCTCAACGAATGAAATAATCAACTCAGCTCCGCTCAGGATTAGGTAACGAAAGCAGGAAAACTCTCATAACGAGCACAGCAGCAGTTACATCGGCTTACCTGCGGAAGATCGGATCGCTGTACTCATTCCTCCGTCTCACGGCAAATTAGAGTTGCATGTGCATTGTGACGATGGGAAAGAGCGCTCGTAGAGAAAGGGCCCTCTCTCATCGCTCACCTCTCACCCATTCTCTCATCATCGCTCGAATTTCTGATTCCTCGCAAAATGTAACTCTCTCTCTCTTATTTTCCCCCTCTGGTTGAACAGGTTTTGAGAGAGGTTCGTGAAATACTTCCATCCCATCGGCCTTTTACTTTTAATGAGATTTTTTTCCATCTCTAAACATCTAAAAATGTTGGAGAAACTTTAAAATCACCGAATAAAGAGTATGATTGATAAAGGAAGTAGGCTTCGAAGCCCACTCTGGAAAATGGTTGTAATCTGAGAAATTTTCTAGGTAAAATGTACCAGGAAATATGCGAATATTCTCAAAAGCCTTTTACTCAGTTGATCATGAACTGCTTAGTAGAATCGAAGTCTAAACCTTAAACATCGCATCCAAAGTTTCCTAATTATTAAAATTAATCCTGGATAGTCCTCGTATATCTAAGGGAGTTCCTCAAGGCAGTGTACTTGGTCCTTATCTTTACTCTCTATGTTAATGATATATGTAATCAATTTCACAATACTGAAATCTGCTCCCTGCTCTTTGTGGACGACTTCAACGTATCTACAGAATAGACAATTTGAGGTATTGTTTCCGCTTACAGGATGATTTGAATAAATTTAAAAAATGGTGCGAAACGAGCAAATTGTATGTAAGTCCTCAAGCATTTTCTGCCATGTCCTTTACTCTCCGTAAATCTTCTTCGATATTTTATTCTGTCTGAAATCTGTTCCATGGAAAGGGGTCTCTCCTCAAAATGATTCAGAAGTACTAGTTGAATCTAAATTGAATTTTATTGGCCGTATTCAGTGTGTAAAAATAAAGGTTCTTTCTTTGGTTCGGATCTTATGCCATTTCACAGAAATGTACACACCCCAACTCCCTGAAATTATATTTCGCTGTAATTGAAATCTCTCCAAGTTCCTCCCCAATCTGGCCCATGTCAGCCAATTCTAAAATTTCGTTCCTGAAACAATCTTCAATCTATTTGTTAATATAATAAGATCTCGAGTCCTGCACCTACAGAATGTTTCCACAGCTTATGTATTAAAATACCTTTTCCTAAAAACCCTTAAAGATATCTTATCTTTTTCACATTTTCATTATAATTCACTCTCATGTTAATTCTCCTGATTTAGTTTACTATTTAAGTAACCTGTTCCGCTCATGACAATTATGCTCATTTCTCTTCTCTATGTTTCTACATTCAAATTGTACGCATCGTTCTTCATTAAAGTGGTTGGCGAGTGGGCGAATTTATCAGCTGTATGTAATTGTCACCCGCGTGCTAGTTTACTGGTCGGCGAACTGCCAGTTAACTCGCCAAGTGTAATTAAGCCTTTTCTATACCGAACTCCTATTCTCTTGATCCCCTTACCTTGACTCTTTCAGCTTGTCACATGACTCATTCTTAATGTAACGTTTGCGTCTCTATACTAGAAAATGTTCTCTAATGTAAATAATTTTTTTACTTCAGTAATTATTTCTGATTTAAGTCATAATTG
Source organism: Ladona fulva (assembly GCA_000376725.2). Lineage (NCBI taxonomy): Eukaryota > Metazoa > Arthropoda > Insecta > Odonata > Libellulidae > Ladona > Ladona fulva. Next base: position 30,110 of record KZ308616.1, read on the forward strand.
AATCGTTTCATTATTTCTCCCACAAGATCTGAAAGAAGAATAAAAGGCTGCATGCTTACAATGACAAAAGGAACCAGAAACCACAATAGCTGGGTGGGCAATGACATAATTATAACATGTGCAGGCCTTGTGGCGAGGAGAACCGATTACCTTTTTACATCGGCAGCCTTACACTGAACGCTAAGAGTTGAGAAGAGATCAAGAAGATGACCGAAGAATATATGGAGCAGAGACATCATCATGTACTCAGGGATAGTATGGTGACGAGCTCGGAATAGAGAGAACTGGAAAACGCTTCAAGTCGAACTGCCAATGGCTTGTCACGAGTATCTGGATTATTGCTGCGATTAACACCCAAGTTTCACATCCATATTTCGAGACTGGTAAAATAAATTAGTTGAAGACTTTCCTCTTATAGACCATAGCTCTAAAAAAAGAAAGGCGTTTGCATTCTAAATTAAAAGCCGCTGCGAGGCTACCCAATAGTGTCAACACAAATCAAGTAAAGAGCGAATATAAAGAAGCAAAATTGGTGACGAAATGAACTATGCAAGATGCCCTGCGCCAATTTAAAAAGAAGGTTTTATGCGAATACTTAGACGAGGACCCAAAAGCTTTCTGGTCATACGTACGTGAGATCCAAGGTAAAGAGCAAACTGTAAGTTCGTTGAAAGAGAATAGCGGTAATTTAATCAACGATGCTAAGGGTAAAGCGAATATTTTAAATGATTTTTTCCGAAGCGTTTTCACTTCTAATAGTTCAGAGAAAGCACGTTTAGAGATGATGTAGCGGATATAATGCGTTCACCATGCTACATAGGCCGTTCCGATAATGCGAGAAAGATCAGAGAAATAGATGCCAGAACGAATAGATTCAAGAACTCATTCTTTCCGCGAACGATACGCGAAAATAATCGATTAGGGAAATAGAGTCATGGTGCATGCACCCCCTGCCACACGCCGAAAGGCGGCTTGCAGGGTAAAAACATAGACATAGACATTGGCATTTTTTATTTCAGAATACGTGCGTTCCTTCCGAGGGCGTTTCAGTTAATCATTAATTCTTTTGTTAACTACATAAATTCTTGACCTCTGCTGCTGCTACTAGTTATCTTAAGTATTATCTGAGCATATTACCAAGAATTTGATAAAGTAAATCACAGACAATGGAAAAATAGCTAAAATGGGTATAGATGCAAGAGTAGTTAGATGGATAGGTGAATTTTTATCCCATGCAAGCGGTTAGAGTCGGAAGTAAATTATCAAGGGATGCGGAAATAGCGTCTGCGACTGACAAAATGACAGTAAATACAGGAAGAACACTAATCTGATTCGACTATGTAGAAGTAGGGATGCCTTGCTTTGGAGATACGTATTAAATGGAATTATTATGGCGGAAAGATATTATTGTAAATATCTCTGAGCAGAGCCGCGCCCAGCCTATCTGCCGCTCGGGTGCAAACAAAATTTGCCGTCCCTTAAAATTAAATACCAAGACCATACATTTCCTGTAAAAATTATTTCGTAAGACATTGAAAACAAGTGTTATGGTACTGGATAAGTCGTGAGTATAACAGAAAACAACACAGTGTTTTTGTAATAATTATAATGGTTGGCTACGTTTCTGTTGCCGCCCTTTAGATGCCGCAAGGTGCGATGCCCCCTTGTACTCATATGCCGGGGCGGCTGTCTCTGAGAAACGTTAACGAAGGATGCACGTACATACAAAAGGGACCTAACATTAACAACATAGTGTCCGACCTTTTAGAGCACTGCACTTCATCACGAGAGTATTAGGAAAAGGTAGTTCGAACTCAAAAGAAGTCGCGCACAAATCCTTATTTAAGCCAATATTGGAATTTGGCGCAATACTAGTTTTAGTCTTTTGTTAATAAGTTAGGTGTCTTAGTTCTAAATTTAGTATGTAAATTTTCACAAAGAAAGTTCTAGTATGTAAGTTTCATAGGAAAAGTTCCACATTGTTGTTATTGGTGCAATTTGACTTAATATGATCCAGTAGTACTTGTGTCCATGTATACCAATGTATCCTTCATGAGCTCTGCATCCAGCTTCAACAAGATCGTCGCTGCCTAGATCACCAATGATCACTACAGCACTCCAACTGCTAAACCATCATTCTCCGGCAGCCGAGCAGGTTCCCTCCTGCAGTCTGCAGCACCCGGACATGTACAGCGGCGTATGCACAGCTAGAAATATCATCTCCATCTTCATCTCATTCATCGCCATCACATGGGCATTTACCCACGTTCCACCACCACTTCTAGTTTTTTTCATAAAACATAAAATGTCCTTTAGGACAATATGTTCCCATTAAGAGAGTCAGACCGGACGGGTTTGGGATCCGCAATCAGTAGAGCCGATTAAAGAAGTTGAGATGATGTGGAGAACAACGGCAGGATACGTATGCTCAGAATAATTTTAAAAGATCTGTAAGTGTAAAAGAAATGTTAGAAAAGCTGGTTTGAAAAGCTTTGGAAAGCAGAAGGAAATGTTTCGAGTCAGGAAGCCTATACACAACTATATTAGCAATGTAAAATTCTAGTAGGCCTGGAAATCTCTTGGCTTCTTACAACGAAGTGAGAACATTAGAAATATTTAAATTCTTGTTAAAAATTCTAATAGAAAGTCGTTGATTGGGAAAATCCCATGGGAACTGTACGCAATCAAAATAACACCAACGAGTAAAACTTTTCTTTGGGAGAATCAATCCTGAGAAATCATGGTGTCAGTTGCTTTAAGCATCCATCACCTTGTCTCCTGTGAGAGTTTTAAATGTTTAAGTTAACTGAGCTATTAAACATCTCTTGAAACTTGGAAGGAATAATAGATGCAGCATTTGCGCTGTTTATCAACTGGTGCCGCAATCTCATTCTCACAATCATACACGTGGGCCCTTGAAGAATATAAAAAGTTGTAAATTCCAATAAATCAGTAGTATCCTCGGTAGTTGTTGTTGCCGAGGAAGGAGAACAGTAATCATAACTCGTCCTTAGTGGAACATTTTTTATTACTGTTATTAAAAAATATTTTGAGCAACCTTCAACATTAGTCACATAAGGGTTGACAGAATGACGTAGTTATTATGAATGATACATGTGACAACTAACGAGACAATATCGATAAAAAAAGCTGAACTTTTCAGTCTAAATTTTTCGAAACAGAAATTGGAAAAGCACAATAATCAATATTATCAATTAATCAATCACTGAATTACAAAAGTTTTCCAATTATATGTTATCACACGTTTATTATTTAAATGGCATACTTATTTGTCATAATAATTGTGCATAAATATTCTCAAAATAACTTCCGTGATATGATAAACTTCTTATAGAGGTGCTACCGTTCGTGTTTTTCGCAATATTGAAATAGTGCACTTTCGCCATCAAATATATAAGAGCATACACGTTGACAAGTACATCATCATATAAAATCAAATACAAATCATTTTCCCATAATACCTTCTTTACCACTATTTCCAATATGCAACAACAAATATGCCGCTAACCTAAGATACCGATATACTAAACTCGATGTTTTCTGCTAGTGGTGAAAGGCGACTTCCAATCCTCACATGTTTCTTCGATCACCGTTGGTGGAGATGAAGCACGTGACCTCTAACTTCGGATATCTTCGGAAATTTTCTCCTTCCACCAGCTGGGCAGCGCTGCTACCGAAATCGCCACCGAGAAGCACACTGAATACCGTGATAAGTGTCTTTCGGTAAACTCTCTCGGTACGCCCTGGTTTCGGTAAGGAAAACGTCATCAAAATCGGGCCGATATCGAAAAGTTGCAGAATACCCCCTCCTGAACTGGATACCAGGAGATGTGAAGAGACCAAGAAGAAGACCAAGGGACCGATGGAACAGAGGCATCATTCAATATTTAGGGGTAACATGGCAACGAAAGGCTTGAGAGAATTGAGAATTGAGAAGCAGAATAGAGAGAATTGGAAAGCACTTGGCGAGACCTACATCCGACGTAGGATTGAAAATGGCTGATGATGATATATATATATATATGTATGTATGTATGTATATTAAAACATTGAAGTTTATTTAACACTAAATATGCTCACGTAGAAAAAAGAAAATTATTCTAAGCCACAAAACTATAAATTATGTGGAATACAAACAAAATAATACGTGAGATGGAAGCACAGTGTGGTTTATTTAGTCTTAAATAAACCTCAATGTTTTAAAATAATTAAGGATATCGAGACTAGGACATCTTTACAGAAAACATTACTTGAATGGTAATTACGTTTATTGTCCCCGCTATTTTTTTATCTAAACTAGGATCTACTACAGGAACAAAGGAGTACTCCCGCAAAACATACAGTAATGACAGCAATGAAAGGAACGAGCTTCACGCACGGCTGTCTTCTCTGAGCAGTTTCCTTCAGCACTTCTGAGCCGGAAGTAAAAAGGCGTAATGGAGATATCATGGCTCCGCCTTTGATCATTTTCCGAGAGGTGGCCCTTGACTCAATGGAGGCCTTTGGATTCGGTTCCTCTCTTGAAATCGCCACATCCCTCCTTATCCTTGCGAAAATGACAAAGGTCACCAATTATTATACGTATTGTTCAAAGACCTTGGCACCAATGTTGTGTAAAACTCGACCAGAGCTAAACCATAGTTAATGCAGCGTCTGAATCGAAATATGTAAAGTGATTTCCTAGGTTACGCTTCGGATGTGCGGTAATCGATGTCAATAGAATCCTTAATAAAGCGTTTCTTCGAGGCTCTTGAAAGCTGTTTTTCTTTTGAGAACGTAAGAGAACATTAAAAGTTGGAATTTAATGTTAGAATCAGGCGAAGAAGGGGGTTAAAATAATAATGCAAAAACTTAATACATCGACTCCAATTGCATAACATTCACAAATTTATAGGATCATAGGATTGACTTAGACTTCGAAAAAATAGAATGAAAGAGTTCTAGTGAACTGAACAAAAGTGCTCCAAGTTGCGATTAGCTAAATATTTATACTAACTGAAATTGAACCGAAGGGAAAGATTAACGGCTGCTTAATTATTAATAGAAAGACAACTAAACTTTATTTGTTAACATTCGATGCGTACGCCACTCAATAAAAGACGACTATTTCCACAAAAGATAACAAATGAAGCAAAACGGACGCATATTCCCTTAAATCTTTTCGGATTAATACTGGGTTCCCATCTTGGATAAAAAATATAATGTATATGAAATGATGCCAGCGGAATAATAAAATATTCCTCAGAATAAAATCTATTTATTTTATTACAAACGAGGAAATATTTTCAAAATTTTAATCTTCAGTTGAAAGGATGGGTTCACGACAATAACAAAACACAAGTTCCAGCGACGACATTTTGAAATGGCAACCGTTGAAAGTAAATCTTCCTCTAATAACAGCGATAAAAATACTCCGTGACTTGAGTGATTTTTCGGCTCGTGGGCGGATTGTGAGAGGCTCTTTTAACGAAATGGAGGGAACGCGAAGAGGAAAATGTGGTCAGAAGGGGGATTGGGGGAGGTCGTGGGGAGGCCAGAGGAAGTCCGCTGAGAACCAAACCATGGTCAAAGGGAGGAAAAGAAAGCAGATAATTACTATTTCAACTTTTGTTTCTTTAAAACACTGATTCTCCTTTCCATGGAAGCGAATTAACGCTCGCTTAATTTCTACTTCTCTCTTCCCTGTCACCGCTGCCAATAATCCATACGATACTCCAATGATGCCATATAATGGACAATAAAAATGATTCATAGTTACCCCCATTTTCACTAACGATACCTCCGAGCGTAGTTACGTATTTAATTACGATTTAATCAAATTCCAATGGATCGGCATTCTTCTTCAGCCTTGTGATTCCGGGAGCAAACTTTAAATTGCCTGTTAGAATAAACGATAAATATTGTGCAGCTCGACTTGGGATTTTCTCTCGACTATAATTACGCTAGTCAAACTCACCATTCACATCCTGCTTTCATCTTGTAGAAAATTTTCTCCGGTTATAGATCATCACTGCACTGAACGCGTTTAACTTTGCTTCGTCTTCAACACCTAAGGCGATCCAAAAATATTTATAACTGAAATTTGCGCAGGGATTAAAGCACTGTGACCAACTATGATACTTAATGATATATTCAAGGATATGCTGTCCAAAATTTTAAAGGTAAAATTTAATTTTTACTACATTAATAATATAATCTTATTTCATACTTAATTGTAAAACATCTACCGAAAATACTTCCCAAAATGATAAATAAGGTGTATTGTAATTCCGAAAAACAATTCCTCATTTTCCATAGAGTTGATGTTGCTGCTGTTTGACTTATCAGGATGAACCTCATAACTCTTAATTGATAACTTGAATCTATATTCCCTTTAGACCGTTGAAATGGTGATTATCTCTATCGGAAGTGGCTGGACTAAAAAGTCTTACCAGCTTCTTCTTCTGCTACGAAAAGTAAATAAAATTATTTTCCCGCCATACCAGAGATAAGGCGGTCACGTCTTAAAGATACTTCTGAGAGAACTCCCCTCTAGATCACTTACATTTCAAAGGTCCAGTTAATCGAAAGGGAAACAGAGGAGGTACACAATGGATGGTGATGAGTATGATGAAAGTAAAGGAGAGACGAGAGAAAGAGAGAAAAAGGGAAAATAGCAAAGGCAATACATAACCACCTTGCGAAAAGGATTTGACCAGAATATTTTTAAAAGGATAAGCAATTATGAAGCAACATTAAATATCGTTACACTATGAACATCAATAAAGTAAAATTCACTTTTGCGAACCATATTTCATATCCACGTAACTTTCCGCTCCAAATTAACTAAGTAATCAGTGAAAGTAAAAGCTTTCAAAATATATAGCACTAAGTCTTGTATGTACCGTCACTTGACCAATAAAGTTACTACCAAATGTATATAATATACATGCTTACAGCTGAAAAAAATGTTTGCTTTTTATTAATATTTCAACCATAGTTACAACCAGTGATGGCAAAAATTAATCCGTGGTACAACTGTTCAGGAGAACCAAGGCTTATAAAAGACGGCATTGATGCTATGGACTCGTGGTAAACGCATCGCTTCAACACCGTATACTGGTAGCATTCACAAACCGGTCCCCTTCCTTCCAAAAATCATGCCTGGTGATCACGTCTCAAATCAAGTCTCCGTCGAAGAATCTATTAATAAAGGCGAATTTCTATAATTATCTCTCTTTTCCACACTCCTTCTTGTCATCTGTTAAAAATTGAAAACCAGGACTGATTAAAGCTTTGAAAGTCATAAATAGTAAATAGGAATGTATTAAGCATCCGACTACTGCACTGAGTCACGATTTACTGGTATGTTGTCTCTTACTGCAGGAAAATATTGGAGATTTCAACGCTTGACCTTCCAATATCAGCGAAATCATTAGACTAGGGCGAATTAATGGAATCGCGACCTCTTTTTGTGTTTGAGAGGAACTTTGTGTGTTTTAATCTTCTACTAAATGTGGGCGACGCTTTAATGGAGCGGGGATGGTTGTATTTACTCTATCGTGGATTTATTAAAGTAATCGCTTTCTCCCCTCGACGCCCAAGGGAAATGCCGCATCAGCTCAAGGTGGTCGATCGGAGGCCAAAGATAAAGGATGGATATCCTTTCCTTTGACCGATGGATGAGACCTTTCTCCTTCGTGCGAGGAAATTTTTGTAACCTCCATTTATCGCAAGTGGCAATCAGAGCCGAATCTCGTGAAAACACAATATATTCTCATTTAATATTTCTTTAGAGACGTATACTTCCAGCTTTAAATCAATCACCTTCAAGAGTTTCAATTTTCTAACTTAGCAATTTGTGGTTTCGTGAAAATCATTGAATGGCTGCGATTATATGCTTACACGCTGCATAAGTAGGATGAAATATGTAATTAAGGCATGACACTAATATTATTCATTCCAGTTAATTCGAAAATTATGTATACTTTTATTCACCACCCCAGAAGTGATGCCAATTCTTGTATACGTTTCATCGCTGAGTTTAATTATAAAGTTAAATGGAAACATGGTGTATAACTTTAGCTGTTGGTGTCGCCCATCTATTAACGTGATTCACACCACTTACTTCGTAAAAGTATCCCAAATGGGATAATGATTTTCATCCACACTTCAACAAATATTACGAGATGAGTTTTACCTTATAATTCATTACTTAAAATCCGAGGATCAAGGATTTTATTTACCTAACTCATTTTCATTTTTGTCACTTGGAGACAAATTCTGTTATCTGCCAAATTTTAAATACGAGTAGTCGATCTAATGAGAAACTATTTATCTCGGTATTTAAAAATACATCGAAAATAATAATATATTATATAACATTTTCTAATAATACTTGTGACTATTCTATTCATCTTGAGGTAGATGATTTTTGATGAATAAATAAGTTAGTTTTACCCCAAAAATTTATAGAATCTGATTCTTTTTTCCTCTAGTCACCACTTTCCACTGGTAACTCTGGTGGAAACGTAGCACGTAATCGGCAAAGATTTTGATCATGACTATGCTGTAAAAGTCTTTTTTCTGCTACATCTTTTTCATGTTCATTATATGCCCTCATATTAACTCAGACTGGTTTACTGGTGTATGGTAGAGTAAAAATTTGTTTGGTACTCCAAAATTGGTTTAATCACTTAGATACACGGTTACACGGTATAAATACCTTAAAATAATTTTGAGATTATGATTATAAAATAACAAAATCTGTAATAATAATTCTTTTGTCAACATGTTCAGTATCCCTCCAAGACTGTTTTATCCGTGAATTCTTCTTCTGCTGGATATGGCGTGTTTTCTTTCCTCTCTGGGATCATTAAACTTCCGGAATTCATATTTTAATTTAATTTACATGTTTATCGAAAATCAGATATTACAACTCGTTTATGATTTAATCGCATTATTTTAAAGAATGTCTGCATATTTCTTAGAAAAAATTCGATTTATTCAATTGATGTCATCAATATTAGTGATCTTTTTGCATATAATATTCGGTAAATACCTTATTTTCACATTCATATGCATAAAATTTGTGTTATAAATATCTTAGTTATACTAAAACGTGTACTACAACTCAATCTAGATAGTTTAGCTTTCGAGTATAGGAATACAGTTCAAATATAAATTCAATGCTCATTTCATTGCTCCAAAAGCAGTGATAAAGTGCACATTTTTTATCAACAAAAGATAACAGATTTTTCGTCTGTCACCTCTATGAATGACCTTCAAATGCATTACATTAATTAATTCTGGACATGGCATAAGATACGATAATCGAATCCTAACGTAAAAAAGTGTGGTAAGAAGAACTTTCATCACGGCTTTTAAAGGAACATATGTGCATTATATGAAAAAGTAATGGAACAAAAAATTGAAAATTACGAATTGAATTGATTAAAGCTTAAGATTAAATTTTATTTTGAAAGCTTCTGAAATATTAACTTCCAAAAGGAAATATGGTATGACATAGTCTCTCAATGTTATAGCGCAATGTCTCATAAAATAATATTTTGGCCCATAAAAACAAAAACCGTCACACAATATGAAATGAACGCTATATTTTCGGTCATATTAGCAAGTTTTAATCAAAGGAACAGCATAGGTAACTCCTCTGAGTAAATTTTTTATGGATCTTCCTCCTTTTAAATGGCACTATTTGAAACTTACTAACATCCCCTTTGTTACTATACCTTCTTATTCTTACCTGGATTCAAATTCTAATCATTGCTGTATATATGCGTTTTAATTCTTAAATATTTAATGATGCCATTTTCAGTATGACTTCACGTAAGAAGTCTTTATTTTTTATTTACATTTTCTTTCTACAATTCTGTTTGTTGTACGTCTTTCGAAATTTTCCCATTCATATCTCATACATATCATTTGTAAAATAAATCCGTGATTTGCGTCGACAAGTTTATTTTCATGATCTGATGTTTGAGAAAATGACTTGGATAATCAACTTGATTCGGAATAAGCGGAAATTGATTGATTAAAAAAGTAAAGGAAGTAAATAGCTACAATATTGTTTGTTCTATAATAGTTTGATTTGAAATTGCATTCAGTGACACGGAAGTTTGGATGTGTGACACCGTTTTGGAAGATGCTCTAACTGGGAGAATCGCCAAGGAGCTCCTCTGTGTATGTCGGCGCTGATTGAATTCCCAATGATGTAGGCGCCATCTGTGCAAACCACCGATAGGTTACATAACTGGGAAATTTCACAAGCAAAGGCGTTACTCATCACTTCCATTATGAGCGGCATGCAACAAAGGCATAAATGAGGGAATTACCTGATGTCCAGGTGTTAAAGTTAAAATAGAAGATTACCTCTTCGTTCAAAATGGTCATTTAGGACATTAGGAAAAGAATACCTTGCTCATAGATTCCAATCAAAATTTTAAATTGTTCGCAGATATCAGGAGTGTGGAGTCGGGTCACCTACGTTCTTACTCCAACTCCTTTGTTTTTTACCAATCGACTCCGATATTGTTCCCCTATTTTTACTCCTTTAAATGTGACGGAGTGACCAATCATAGAGACGTTTGATTCGTTTTAATTATTAATTAAACATTAAATCAAACTGGCTAAGTTGATTGATATTACAAAACTCCAAAACCGTCAACAATGTAGATGGTTCTTGGAGTTATGTAATGTTAAATAGGATAATTATTTTATAATATGTAAAGAATTAATTCACAAAATAGATTGTTTAATCAATCCACATGAAAACTAAAGGAATGTATCGAAAATAACGAAAATAATTTTATTAAAAAATCTTTTGAAGATTTGCTCTGACAAAAATAATAATAGCACCAATTAGATCTTCATGCACTCAAATCTGCATAAGGAAGTCGGACTCGGTGAACTTTACTCAACCCCAAGAGCCATACGTTTCTCTTTATCTCATTGTTACGCCCAATCGTTTTAACTTAATTGAATGCATGATATGCCATACCATGTATCATTCTTTCAGAAGAATTTTAAGACTCAGATTTGTAGGATTTCAACACAATATAAAATCGACAAATAAAAACTTGGGTACTGTTTCTAGTGAAATTTCAAAACCGAAAAACTTAAGAGGCATTCTGTTGAATCTTCAGAGTTTAGATAAAGCCGGGGGAATCTCTACTGCCGTCCGCTCCCCGCTTGCTGCGCAGCAATACATTGCAGATTCTAAGTTCTCTACATCGGCATCTGTGGGAAAGGAAGATGATTTCCTTGGAGAAATAACGTCAGCATTATCGACCTTAAGAAACGGTCTCGTCTTTCCCAGTGCCTTTCATTTTCCGTCATAAAGATTCAAATGAAGAAAATTTTCACTTTCCGGTGAGATGCATGTAAAGAGGACTTTGAAAATTTCCGAAACATGGCGGAAACTAGAAGTCGGAGAAAATGACAAATAATGATGTATTAAATATTTTTATTAAATTTCCGAATTGCTCAAATCATCCGTCCTTTGTGAACGGTCGTGCTCGGAGGAGTTTTTCGCGTGGCGGCTCTTAATCCCACAGAGGTCGTTGCGTTTCACTTTCGCCCTTCTCATCCATCACTCACTGACTCATCGGCGGCGGAAAAAGCCAAATTTCCCCGTCTGCCGGAGATACAGACAACACTCGTTGTGTGCGCCAAACAGAGCGACTTGCCAACGGAACTTGGGAGCGAAAACAAATGAAGCACAGGATAACGGTTTTACTTCGGTATGATTGGCCAATTTCTTCGAAAAATACCACGTGTTTTTTAAATGTTGCCGTATTGTATGTATCCAGTATGTTTATATGTAGACAATGACACGATTAAGTAAACTTTATCAAGTTATTATTTCATGCCGGTAACTATGATTTACTTGCCGATAAATGTTATCATAGAGAGAGCAAAAACTGGAAAATTTCGAAGATGCAATTGAATGTTATGATTGACTAGTACTGGATGGTCTCTTGAAAAGCACCATGCCACTGAAAAATTGCCCACCTGAATAATTATGGAACACTTCAATGGTCAAAATTTTGTCTTTCCTATCCTGTATTACCTTGAAAATAATTTCCTATAGCAAAATGCACACGAGAAAGTTAATCTCTCTAATAAATAGCACTTGGCTGAAGTGAATAATGTCATCTATAATAGAAGCCTTAAATATATTTTACGTATTTCTATAAGTTTTTTAAGTAATTCTTACAAAGAGTGAGAAAATTTCATTGAGTCATTTTCGAGCAAAATTTCACCTTCTCCCTTCAGGATTTCTAGATTAAAGTTCGGTATCTAGAAATGGAGGATCGTAACTTACTCTCGCTCTCATGCCTGTGGTGCCACAGTCAGAAGGGCGAAAACATTTTATCGGAAGAGAGTAGAAGTTGCGAAATCCATTCCCAAAGATATGAAAGACAGAATGAAATCTATACAATCTCACTGACCTAAATAGACAAATCTTATGGAAGCCTTAATTGCAATGTAAGGTGTTGTTGTGAGACCACAAAATTTGTATCAATTGAAAATTCATAGTAAGAATATTGTCTTTGGAATCTATTTTAACAATCAAATTTTAGAAGAACCTTCAAATTTTTGCACCGAAAATATTTCCTCTGACTTTAATAAATCTGAGAACTGCAGTAAAATCCATTTTCAAGTCGATTCAAGGGATAAAAGGTAACATCAATATTTCGCATGTAAAATATAAAAGTATTTTTCTTTTCAGGTATTTCATACGGAGGAAATTTTTTTCCGTTATATAAAATTAAGTAACTATTTTTGTGAAATCGAACACTTTTCAAAAAATCGAACACTGTGAACTATTAACATTTATACATGGACGTTTATCGTGTTTAAATGTGCTAAAAGTGTACTAAATTTTATTTTTATGTACAATTCTCCTAAATTCGTTATTTAATTTGTATCCTTTTCAGAGTTCTAAAATAATGAATACAGCAGAGCGGTTCTTTGTTGTGGTAGCCCGCATCAGAGGAGCAAAGTTGAAAGAAGAGAACATTTTCAAAGGAGATTTTATAAACCCGGGCTTACGTACAAAGCGCTCCGTAAACTGGTGATAAATTTTATTTAACCTGGATCCGTGCATGATGAGGTAAGAAGAGTATGACCAAGCATAGACCCTAACAAAGGTGAACAAACTCGACAATTGTTCGAAACTGAACCAATAATTAGTTAGGGTTAGGCCCATTTGTAGACTCAACACGTCCAATTCAACAGTTTAAGAAGCATTGCCTCAGAAGTTACGAAAAATCCTTACTACATTCAATTACTGCATTTCCTTCTTCCAGAAGATAATCTTATCACTTTCAACACATTTAAACGTGATTAAATTTCTTCATCCCTCAATCAATATTTTACCTTCTTATACTCTATCACATACTTTCAAAACACTTAATATAGAAATTACGAGCTTATCATTAAGCCTTTCTAAATATTTAGTCACCTTTTATGATTCCATATTTCTTCCTTTCACAGAAAAACCAAATCAAGGAACGACATCTAAGAAAGCTAATATTCCTTTCTTTAGCGCCTCCAGCATTTTCACATGCCGTCTTCAAAATTAAATGGGTAAACAAACGCAAATATAAAATAATTAAATATATCGCTTATTCAGCAAAAGAGTCTTAAACATTTATTTCTTCATCTGCAATAGAGATATAGTTACTCACTGAAAATGAGGCAAATCGCGAGATGCAAATGGGTGGAAGATGAACGTGGGCCTGTCTTGTAATTCCGCATTCGAAACAGTAGAAATCAAATGGAAGCGTTCACGGGGGATCGCAGCATCCTCAACGAGGGCCTTTTCTCACGGCGAAAGGAGGGGACAGCTGCGGAGGTCGAGAGCGAATCTAGGAAGAGCCTCTTCGCCCTTACGACCTCTCTCTCGACACATCTTCCTCTTACAGCCTCAACCCGGGAGCTCTTCTCCTTGGAAGCGCGCACGAATGGGAATGCGTTTCGGCTCTATCGCCCTTGCCAGTCCTTCACTTTCGGAAAAAAGGAATTCGAAACCACCGACTGAAATCGGCTGAAATAGGTCATTTGCTAACTTGATAGAAATTGTAATAAAAAATCGTTAATCCACAAATTCGTATGAAAATCGTTTTGAGGATATCTCACGAATTTATCAGAGTATAGGTTCACGCTTTGGAACGTGTTTAATCGTAGTAATCCTATTTAAATTATTTGATCACTCATCTTTAATTTCGAGATTTACTTCGTTTAAGAGAGACTTAATCATGACCAGTACGGTAATTTTTTACTCATTACCCATTCATCGCCGATCTACTTCGTCAAATTTAGTTGTTTTTAACTAAGGATTTCCTTATATTTATTATATTGGCCATATTAGATAGAAAATAATATACCTCAATGGTAAATTTCAGATATTTCTGAAAGTACAATATTTATGATTAAGCTATTTGCCGCGGCTGTTTTCAATCTGTTCATATGATTACTTTGGATAAATACGACCTTTTATGAATTGAAAATTCAACTATTCTAAGTTCTTCTACGATAACTTCTTTCCTACTTAAAAAAACACTTACGGAATCTATTTGTTTTTTTATAACCGATTCCAGAGAAATAAAAATCTCGCGAGAAAGTCATCAAGCCAAATCGGTAAAATAATGAATTCTTCAGAAGATACAATGAGTGGAAAAGATCACAGAAATAATTTCAATTCGAGCTAGACTTGGCATCCACAATAAAGAGTTGAATCTCCGTTAATGTAGCCAACCATTGTTATACGTTCTGGGACTGTGGGATACCTCATACCTCAGCCCCTAAGCGAGCTTTTCAATATTTTTTGCGAATTTATGAAAGTGTTCAAAATGAACTTTAAAAACCAGCCAAGAGCACGGATGTCCAGTACAGGAAGAAGTTCAGGTGAACGTCTCTGAGTTTAGCTCTTCAATTTTAAAAAGAGGTCGATGGGAAATATTGGCACAGCTTTCTCACTTTATCTGAGCTTCCTGCCAAAATAAATTAACTAACTATTTCCCGCGTTTTTCAAAGCTTATTACGGATGCAGGAATTATCTTCCGACAACCAATATTTCATAATGCATTTCCTTATCGAAAATGTGGTTCATTTCACATTCTTTTGAATGAATGAATTTTGGAATTGCTGCTTTCATAAATTTCAACTGCAATCAAAGAAAATAGTAATAGAATGAATGACTCTGAGAATGATAAATGCAATGAAAAACTGTTGAATGAATCTGCCCTGTATCCTTAAGAACAATATTTTCCACTAAGTTACTGGATTAAACCATTTGACCATGTTAGTGGTATTGTAAATTTATGGCAACTAACTTTAAAAATAGGTGACTGTTGCCGAAATTTTACTTTTTTAACAAGTCATCGTAAACATGCTAAAGCGTTTCTTTTTTCTAAACTTATAAATTTCAAAGAGTACTAAAAACAAAGCTATACATATACGCGTAACAATTTTACAACAATTTGTAGTCAAGGTGTATCTAATCCTAGGCTCACGGGCCGCATACGATAGCAGACCAGTTTCACTACAAATTGATATAAAATAATAAATACAAATACAAATTTCTTTCCTAAAGTTGGAATGGAAAAAATAATTTTGATTTTATAGCATATAATATGAAAGCGTTCCACGAACTTCAAATACTTATTCGATAAATGATTATGCAAACAGCTTTAGACAAATTCTTGTTACCCTGAAATACGGCAGAATACCTTCTTTGCGGCCCGCGTAGGAGTTAGCCCGCGTAGCCCGCACTCTTCATAGGAGTTTATGTGGCCGACTTAAGGTAACAGCTTGGATACTTTACCCCTAAAAAAAACAATTACTAAGACAAGAATCACGAGTTGTGAAATGTAAAATAAGGCATAAATCATTTGGAAAGGTAATTTCTATAACAATTATTGTCTTGTGCTGATAGATGTGACCTTTTGATTCTCAAAATACGAATTGCCAAAAATAATGGTTCGATCAGTGTTTCAAAATTTTCAATTCCAATTTATGTAATTTTAGATTTTGTTGGATTGCAATTTCTTCATCAAATTTACAGAGTAGAAAATATAAATGGTTATACTTACAGTCACCATATTCTCATCGTTTTACCGTTTAAAAGCAACACAGAACACAGAAAGCTTAATTTTTGACCCGTTTAAAGAAACGTCGAAACAACGTCTTAAAATAAAGACATCTAACTTTAAAAAGCCATAGTTCACTCATTCTCCCCAGCACATTGTCATTTTTATAGACGCAATTTACCCTTTTTTTAACTCAGTATAGGAGCGAAAAATGCTTAAGTAGCCTTAGGTCGATTATTAAAAATGAAATGGGAGAAGATTTAAGAGGTCACTCCGAAAGGGCTCTGCTACCTTGGTTTGAAGATGTAAGGAGAATGTATGAGAAAGGGTGACCCAAATGATTTGTGAAGCGTCGGAGTATTCTTTAGTAAACAAATTTGATTACGATGGAGAAGTTTTAGATTGGCTAATCATTAAATTTTACCAAAATATTAAAAATAAATTAAAATTAAAGAGTAAAAGTAATTTTACATGTTCGAATAATTAGGTTGCGTTATAATTTGCGTTATATGTCATGGGCCGTAAGATAATTAGCCTACCTCTTTGCTATGCGCGTTATTGCAAAAAAAAAGATTCTTCCGCTATCAAACCTAATAATAAATTATTCATTAAAGCATTAGCTATACATGTTAGAAACTGTTTCAAATAAAACTGTTTGAATCTGAATAGGGATGAATAATCCTTGGTTCCAGAAGTACTAAAGTGTAGATGAAGTAAAGGAGAGGAGGCGATAAACAAACTATGAAAATTCATGAGTATAAACTATGGACTAACTCTACCTTAAAGAGTATGAATTCATTAAACATCAGTCTCAAGTATACAAATTTGTAGTCGATTCATCAGATATTCCAATCAGTATCAATTATTCGTATCTTTTATTATTTAAATATAGACGCGATAGGGACGATGAAGACGGAGATAAATGTTCACTGGATGCCGTGGATGAGAAGAGATAAGGATTTTAAGAAAGAGATAAGGATTCTTGGAGGCAACGTTGCATCATAGATGAAGAAATAAAAAGTGAAGATATGTTTGGAATTGCTTATGCCTGATCGTACCGAAATCTCAAATATGCTCGCATGTAAAGTAGCAGAAGGATGGGTCAGATTTTCGGAGTTTATATGATGTCTAAAGTGTAGCTATAAATTTGACATTAAATTTAATTGCTCGTATCCATACTGATGCATCTCCATTCCAAACACGAGGGATCCGTTGGGCGCTTGAGGGCCTATTTCTTGCGGATACACAGATTTCTCCTTTTATCCGGGTGATCGAAGGGTTGAGAGGCGTGTAATAGCGGATCTCCATGGAAAAAATACGGCTAGCTCTATATCGACGCCTTGCGAGGGGGTGGTAGGGATTAGTTTTGGTATGAGAGGAAGGGGCGGTGGGAAAAGATGGAGAGAGTGGTGGAGAGAGAATTGTGGGCGTCTATGTGAGGGAGAGAAGGGCTTGGATAATAGGGATGGGTTTCGAAGGACGGAGGGATTCTCGTATAAATAGGGAAGGTGCTCACTGGCATTCATCAGTCGAAGGCAGAAGCATTCAAATCTTGGACACCCGTGCAGAGTTTGGAAAGTGCGCCATGAAGGTATGGAACAATCGTGCCACTGGTGACAGTGACTGATAGCGGAATGGAGAGATGGGGTGAAGTGGGGATATACGGCTGCTCGCGAGCCACGACGGGTTGAGTTGCTACTTGTTTCATCTCTAACTACGTATAAATTCGTTTCGCGAAACCTCCTTAAGCCGCTTTACGACGAGCCATTTTTGTAAATTTACGAATAACGAGCTTGCTTGAGCTAGATTCCTTCTAAACTTACAAATTAGAGACGTCGTTGGCAATCGTTCATATCCCTGTGCATACTGTTTGTTCTTTGTAAAAGTCCTAGTGTTTTACTGGAATAATAGAGATACGCTTCGAATTAACAATAGTTTAATAAAAATTTTCAACTTCTAAGTGATAACCGGTGAGCCTTACATATGCTTCTGGGCTCGGGTAATTGGTTAATGACGTTTCGGCCATATGTTACCGCATGTAATTAAGCCGTTTTCTAATCTTAGGTGGAAAAGATATTAATCCCATATACTCGTAGTATATAAATCATTAATTCAATGATGTACAGATGGAGCTTAACCAAAGAAATATATTTTAATGATATTTAAAAAAGGCCATCATTTCATCTCTCGAAGGAATTGGATTAAGATTCTTTTATTCTCAATCAATATGCGATGAAAATAATTAGACTTGTTCACTTTTATTGCGTGTCCTCACGATTCAAAAATTAACCTTTATATCGTATTTTCCCCTATAAAATAATTTCCCATGTCTTAATTGATTTAGCCAATAGGTTTTGAAAAGTATTCTTTATCTGTGAATACCGATGACACTTGATTCAATCAGCTTCATAAGTAATTCTTCGTGAATCTTTCGATTATTTCATTTAATTTCAGAAAGTATGGGATAATTCAACTAAATCAGTTATAATACTGAAAACAAGGATTTTAAATCGCACTATAATGAATCTGAATATCATATTGTATTTTTGTTAGCTGATTATCATGCGGCTAGGATTCCTTTGCTGCGCTGAAGTAAATAATTGTTTATTCCTCATAAGAAAAATAATAAGACATTAATTCGTGCCTGATGTAAGAAGCGGGAATTGCATTTTAGTACATCTCTAATGTATGAAAAAGTGGGCATATATTGGTTTGATCACGACATTTCAAAAGTATAAACACAAATTTTAATATTATGCTCACATTATTCATTTTATGTTTTGGTATATATATATTTATTGCGCTAAATTTTAAGATTAGAAGTCATCTTACTTTCAAAGAACTTTCCACCATGCCCTGTAATGTATTTTTTATTCTATTAAGGAGGTATTTCGTTACAGTGAAGGCCCAAGATACGGTGGCTTAAATGATCGTGAGATTACTTCGGGTCTAACCTAACACAATATAAAAAGGATTGTCTTTTCATGTTATGTAAAAATATCGCATAAAAATCATTTTGTGAAAAGCCGTGAAGAAGAAAGTACATCACTTTGTAGTTTCCTCAAGTTTTTCAAACCAAAGTTCCAAAACTTGTGGAAATTACAAAGTTGAGTACTCTCTTCTCCTTAAGAGAGAATAACATTTTCAGCCACGACAGCTTTTTAGCTTAAAATTGTATTCCTTTCTACGCTAATAACGCTTCGATAATAATATTAGCAACGAATAGAGTTCCCTTCGTGATAATTTTTGGAAACATCTGAAAGGATCATCTATTAATTAATAATTAAACTCTAGCGAAGCCTACTTCTCTAGATCTTTACATGGAGCGCCGTCGCAACATCAATTGGTTTCCGCAAAAGTGAAAGTTGGGAGGTTCTTCCTCCATCACCCGGATTTGTGGTCACTCGGGATACTTTCCGTCGTTTTTAATAGTCAGAAAGTTTTGGTGCGTGCAGTTCTCTGTAATTCCTTTCCCCAGAAGAATATTACCACTTTAAAGGGAGTTCGATAAATGTGTGAAGTCTGCATCATCGGCAAAGAACATTACTTAAATCATGATATTTTCATTTTTCAAAATCTGAATAGAACTCTGCAATCCGGCGTCATTATTCTTCGGATCAATAATGATCAATGCAAGAGCCATACGGGAAAATTTTCAGTGCTATTAAATTTCTCAAGAAGTAAAAAGATTGGTATAGTTGCAATTGCATATATAGCGTGTTCGCCTTTTTCTTCCGTTGTAGAGTAAACCCTGCACAAGCCCAATTTATTGGTCGTCTTCGACCAAACCTTATCCATTAGAAACACCCATTTTTCCTGTAAATTTCTGCGTTGTAAGCTAACAGACGCAACTATGGCTACCAATGCTTACGTTTGTATCTGTTAATGACAGAGACTACTTGGATATTAACTCAAGAACTACTGGAACAGAATTATATATTATATAGAATATTTCAGAATCTTAGGTTTGACATTGAATATCAAAAAAATTAAATAATTCTTTTGTTGAACGATATCATCATCACCTTTATTTAAATAGGACAGGAAAGTCTGAATAATGAAAATCTTTTCTGTTTTTTCTACAGGTTACATTGATGACCTTGGCGCTTGCCGTTGTGGTGAATGAAGCCCTTGCAGGTAATTTTGATGGAGATTTAACTTTAAAAATTATACTTCTCTCTAGGAATGGAATCTTCATATAAATACGGAGATTTTTAAAAAATCTTCTTGATGCGTTCCGCGAGAATTGCCCCTTACACGAGTTTCCACAGACTTCCTTTTGTTAATTTTAAAAGTTACTTTAGTTTTAAATGAGTTCTGTCTTAATCATTTATCAGAACGCATCAGTACCGGAGCCTATTCTGGATTCTTTCTATTAATTTTATCGCTGTTTCTTATTAAGATCGGTATTAACAAACTTAACCTTGCGCCAGCCTTTATGATTGGTCTTTCAAGTCATCACGTGATTAAGAGGAGGAGAATCCTAATAGCTTTTCCTTTAATTTCGTGATTATCGCGCATTAAAAAGACAATCCCAGTACGGTTGTCCTCGGAGAAAGGATCGTGTTTTAGAAATTATTCTTGCTAAAGCACCCTCTATCAGGCGACAATCACTTGGCCGGCATCAAAACATAGTGACGCAACCATTGAGAAGGAGTATCTCCATTTCCGCTGCATTGTTAGGTGGCTCGCCATTATTATGGAAATAATACAAGAAGAAGGTTGCGATGGATGTGTTCCTCTCATCTTAAAAGCATAATTCGCGTTTACTCGAAGTCAACTCATTATATCCGTCCCATTCTCTCATATCAAATATACGAGGAAATTCTCGTAGGATCGATCAAGTTAGAGCATTATAGTCATTCTATAGGTGCAAAAGATTAAGCACTCAAATATCGGTGATGAGTATCTTTTGTACGCATATTCCAATACCCGGAACAACAAGATTTAAAGCAGGCGTCACTAAAAGACGACCAATTAAAATGCAAGTCATTCCATTGAATGAGAATGGACAAATTTTTTTATACTTCATCGATTTTCCCTCTATTAATTTTTCACTGTAACGTATTGTCAAGGACTCCTGAAATAACTATGGGATAGGTATTCGCAGAATCTGATCATTAAGAACCGAGTAATCACGAAATTACGTCATTGAAACTCTCTAAGAGGGTGCCCATGTAAATATACTCAGTTACAGTACTAGACAAACCGCTATATATCGAAAGTTAAGAAGTACAGCGAATTTGCGCTGAAATAAAAGGGCTTTGCTATAGGAGCTTTAATCAGATTTTACGAAATTTCAATTACTTTGAGTTGAATAACCGACTATCTCCGGTTAAAAAAAAGGAGTTAGCCATTGCATATTTGATTCGCTCATGCGATAAAAAATAATGAATTAATACGCATAACATATATTGAAATCTTTTTACAGAAAATATTTTTGCGAATAATTTATTTCGCAATAAAAATAGCTCGTAATAAGAAGGAATCTCGGATGGAAGCAATCAAATTAGAGATAAAAAAATTAAACTGAAGGGTCTGAGATTGGTCTAACAATCAGGGCTTCAAAATATATTAGATTTTACTACTGTTTTTAGTACTGTATTCAGACCGCAAAAAGGAAGATAAATATTACTCTGTTGAATAATAATTACTATTAGCGTTATCTTCCTTTACAATAGCCGTTGTCAGTTACATTTGGATTTTACAAAAGATAATGTGAGTGTATCAAATATTTGAAGGAAAATTAATGTGGAATTTGTAGAATAACATTCGTTAATATAACCAAAATTAGTTCTGGCTGAGAATAGTCACAAGGGAACAACGATCCGTTTAGTCTACGAAATGTAAGGGCTTCATAATTTATTTCCATTTGGTTATATCTTAAATGCTACCATGTTCTGATAAATGGAATATTTTTCATTTGTCTTTTGATACAGGATAAAGAAAAATGTATCCCTCAATTTTAATTAGTATTTATTGGATAGAGAAAAATGTATCCCTCAATTTTAATTAGTATTTATTGGATAGAGAAAAATGTATCCCTCAATTTTAATTAGCATTTATTGGATAGAGAAAAATGTATCCTTCAATTTTAGAGAAAAATGTACCCATAATTTTGTCGCAGTTTTTTCATGGTTACTGTGATACGATAATATGAAAGCTACTGAGGTATGAGTGATGCTAAATAATGGTATTCTTAAGGTATATCCTTTTTGAATGCTATGAAAAGTGTTGTGCTTCGTATACGCGGACTTGTTCCCCTTAGCATTCTGTCTCAGGGATGAAAGCAATAGCAAACTACCTCACTCCTCATTTTGACTAGTCGCCCCTCTTTAAAGCTTTTCGTTGCTTATGATGGAGGGATAAGATTAAAACCAGCCTTCCGGCTGAAGACTGTACAGACAGATCTTAAATAAACTTATCATCAAAGCTCGTCCTCGTTTCTAATTGGAGAACTAGGATATAACAGGTACTTATATTAAAAATGACAGCATCAAGCTAGGTTTATGCAGAAAGTGTCGTTCATAGTGGGAGATACGACAAGAAAAAGCTAAGAATCGGGACAACAAGAATTCAAAACCCAGTAAAATACTTCAAATGTAAAATAACGATGTTCTTAATGTATGGAATAAGTAAACGTTTCTATTTCGATAACTTATAATAGTTTAGTAAATGGATGAACATTAAAGTGTTATAAATGAAATTAAAATCCTTCGTAATTTTCCACAGGTTTTATTCTGCGACCGGTTTCGTAAGAAGGTCTTACATCTTCAGGCAAAATATATACTGTGGAGAAAATTGTTATTTTGCCTGAAGACGACCTTCTTACGAAACCGGTCGCAGAATAAAACCTGTGGAAAATTACGAAGGATTTTAATTTCATTTAGTATGGCTTTCCACCAAGTAACGCCTGATCATATCGATTTTAAGGTGTTATCTTCAATTAGACATTTGTTTATGATATTAATGGACATCATTTGGAAAACCAATTCGCCAATTCGGGTCGAAGGCACATGCTCTTCATAGAAACCATTTCGAATTACCCACAGGGTATCTAGGAGGGGGCGGAGGCCATGGAGGCGGTGGTGGTTTTGGAGGAGGCGGTTTTGGAGGAGGCGGATTTGGTGGAGGCCACGGAGGTGGTTACAGGGGAGGTTACGGAGGCGGTGGTGGATTTGGAGGCGGCCATGGAGGCGGTGGTGCCATCTACAAAGTTGTGAGCGTGGGAGGATTCGGTGGCGGCGGCCACGGAGGCGGATATCGCGGCGGATATGGAGGCGGTGGACATGGAGGCGGCGGCGGATACAGGGGCGGATTCGGAGGAGGAGGATTCAGGGGAGGATACGGGGGCGGTGGATTCGGTGGAGGACACGGTGGCGGATTCGGAGGGGGTGGACTCGGGGGCGGTTACAAGGGAGGTTTCGGAGGAGGCGGATTTGGAGGCGGATACAAGGGAGGCTATGGAGGCGGTGGACTCGGTGGAGGACACGGAGGCGGATTCGGAGGGGGTGGACTCGGGGGCGGTTACAAGGGAGGTTTCGGAGGAGGCGGATTTGGAGGCGGATACAAGGGAGGCTATGGAGGCGGTGGACTCGGTGGAGGACACGGAGGCGGATTCGGAGGTGGTGGATACAAGGGTAAGGAATTCGTTTCGTAAACCAAATTTCCTCTTACAATCACAGCATATGAACGTAAAACGTAACGCATTAAATTACAACCCGAAACCTTAAATTAAAATATTTTACTAACGGTAAAGTGGAAATAACTTGGTCCATGTTCCGCAGAATATCAGACATCGGATCAGAAATGTTTTAATACATTTCTACTACTGCGATAGTTTCCATTTAAAACAGCTATGAGCATTCAAACCACAGTAGGCAATTAAGCTTTTTTATACATATGGTTCCCATATTCCCTAGCTCCTAAACCTTTTAACTAAAAATGTTACACACAAGTACAATTATGCGTAAGCATTACATGGGATTGAATTGAATATTTCCTAAATTTTCCTATCATAAAGCAGCAGAGAAAGAAGTGACGTAAAGAGACTCTGGCAGTTGGGGTAGATATGGCATTTGACGAAGTTCTACACAAAAATTCATACTTATTTCACTCTAGTTACTATGAAATTCCGTTTCAGGCATGGTTAATCTCATTTTAGAGAAATCACAGCTATTAATCTTTGTACGACAAACATTTTAGAGATATTGGGAATAGTACTAAATAGAAAAGGTTTAAGCAAACTTAAATAATTTGATGTTATTAATACTTGTGAATGTCATTCAGCCTCAAAATGAAAGTGAAACCAATCTATGGCTATCAATTTATCAATCACCAAAGAGTGGAAATTCTGTTTTTCGTTCCAACATATTGTAATGAAATAAAATTCCTTAACGATGCATACTATAATCTCAATATCTAAATTTAACGTAATGACATTGTAATTGGAACGATATTCTTTTTTAATTGACCTGAAAATAGTAAAATTTATCGAAAACACTATGACTGACACTCATCATAATCACGATGAAATAAAGGTAATCCTTTGCAAAAGCATACTTTAAGTATACATTGATACAGTTTTGGTACTTATCCTTCATTGAACTGATATGGTAGGAACTTTAAACTTAAGAAATTCCTTTGTTAAGCAAAGATTCTAATATGGCCTTAATTTCAGGTGGCTGGTGGTAAATTCCTCTAGAATTGTCCATCGAGGAAGCTGAAGGGACTATCACCAAAAAAATAAAAGAGCCAATGCTGTTTTATAATCCTTTTCGTGTTCTTGTACAGAAACCATTTTCTATCCTGTAAATGTTCTAATAAAATTTCCTATTTTTTTAATAAGATTTATTTTTATTCTACAAATCATCACATATCCTAAACATCAAGGATAATCATGGATGAATATATTCCTCGAAATTCTATAGATAATTGAAAATTACATATTTATGAAAATATTCGATCTAAATTCACGCTGAATGAAGCTAAGCATAGGACTTGAGTAACATAATTTCGCTATTTCGTTATTTATATCATTGTGAAACGTAGTTTTTGGTAAAATAAAAAAATAGTTATTGATGTTCATTTTGTCCATTCTGTTTTTATGAAATGGAATAACAATATGTTTTTGGATAAAATTATGCAATCAGACGATAAGAAAATCGGACAAACCACTCAACTGTCGCGCTTTGCAAGTACCGCCCTAAATACGTATTTCGGCAACTGTGATGCCATCTTTGGGAGAGAAGAATAACAATTATTCTTACAGTGAAACGTTGCAAGTATTGTCAAATAATGGAAAACCTAAAAATAAAGAATAAAATAGCAGATCCTTAATTGGATATGTTTGTGCCATTTTGCTTGAAAACTGTTCCATGATTGCATTAGAATTTATATTTCGTGAGACACATGGAAACATATATCAGTTTCGGACAAAAAATTTGCATTCCTAAAGTTTATTTTCAGAGTTGATAACTATATAAATTTATGATTACTCGTTAACAAGAATTCATAACCGCGTATAACTTCTTCTGCCAATAACACACGAGGTAGATAATCAGGAAAAAATCATAGAAAATTTTTTAAATATTATCTTAGACCCTATTTCTACTTTAGATATATTTCTACATAATTAGCATTATCACTACCTGTCTATAATTAAATTTGGCGTTAGCAAACATAACCAAACGCCCTTGTTATATATGCGATCCTAAAAAAATATGTGATTAGAGTAGGGGAGAAGCCTAATAGGAATTATTCTAAGATAACACTCACTATATGTGCTTTTCGTTGAGTAATTCTACACTTGAAAATTTATTTCCGCAAATAGTGGACCTCTTTTCGTTTACAGCCGATTCTATTCTTCGACTCAATCCCAGACAGTTCAAAGCGCTTCCATGAGAACTGCTTGTTCATTCAAGCAAATAGCAAGCTCTTATTGGGGTGATTTCATGTCAAGTGGAACAATTTCAAGGAAATGCCCCGCTCGACCATCACCGATTTCAATGAAATTTTCTATGAACATAACTTGATACCTTCTATGAACATTTCCCAAGTTTTACATCCATCGATGAAATATTTGCTGAGATATAGTCATTTGTTTGACCCCCTACCGCAGCCTTCTACAGTTAGACAGCGGTTTTTAGCAAGTTTGAGNTATGAATTAATATTTCTCATATATTAAATTATGAATTAATTTAATATATGAGGGAATACCAATCATAACTACGTCTATATCTATGCAAGTACCCTGAAAGCCGCCATTCGGCTGTGTGCACCATGACTCTACTTCTCTAATCGATTACTTCCGCGTATCCTTCGCTGAAAATTGAATTCTTGAGTCGAATCGTTCTAGCAGCTAATTCCCTGATCCTTCTCGCAGTATAAGAACGGCTTCTGTATCGCATTATATCGGCTACACCATCCCTGAACGTGCTTTTTCTGAATTTATTCAAAAAATTAGTACTTTGTTCTAACTTCTAACTTCTAAAGATTCCCATCTTGCGTCCTGAAGCATCTGAGTGACGCTCACTGATTTATTGTAGCAATTCTTCACTAAACGTATCGCCTTTCGTTGTACCTTATTTAAATCCCGAATATTACACTCATCTGCATGGTCCCATGCAATACCCACATGATCCACATGAGGCCTAACTAACGCCAAATAACATCGCTCACGAACTTTTTCTTTTCGACTAATCTCTTAACGAACTCGAGTTTCTTTAGTGCTTTTTGACATATAATAGAAGTTAACTACTGAACATTTGTCTACATTTATCTCTAATTGCCAATCATCGCACCATTTCATAATTTTATCTAAGTCATTCGACAGCGTTAATTTATTCTTTCTATACTCTATTTCCCTGTAAATTGCCATGTCGTCCACAAATATCCTAACTTTACTATCCCAGAGATTGCTAAGGTCGTTGTTGTATACTAAAAATAATTAGGGTTCGATTAAGCTACCCTGCGGGACGCCAGTGGTCACCTTAACCACGTTAGTTCTACTAATTCCGTCCAGTACTACGCATTGCTCTC
This sequence comes from Ladona fulva, assembly GCA_000376725.2. Lineage (NCBI taxonomy): Eukaryota > Metazoa > Arthropoda > Insecta > Odonata > Libellulidae > Ladona > Ladona fulva. Next base: position 57,265 of record KZ308616.1, read on the forward strand.
TATCGGATAGGAGGTCCTTTATCCTATTTATTACTTCTGCATTGATACCCGCAACCAAGATTTGGTCTTTCATCTTATAACGCTGATTTCATTACATTTATGATGCTGAAAGGTAATTGTGCAATATTTTACGTTCCCAGTAAAATGGTAATAAATTAGTGGACGTCAGACCAAGGATAATGATTGGCCCTCCAAGGATTTGAGATGATGAATCAGCAGGTCGTCAATCATAAGAAAAGTTCATTGTCAAAATTCCACTAACAAACTGGTTACCGAATTGGAGAATAAATGTGACAAGGAAAAGGTGACCTAAAGTTTTCATTTGGAGGACTCAAGCATTAGTGAAAGAAGCAATTAGTTTTCCTTAAACTGGGGAAGCTAATAATTGACATTTTTTACCTATTATTTTGTCTAACTTACGCATTAAAAACGTTTCCAGTTAATAAAGAAAAATATCTATTTGGGTATAATTTATTACCCCTATAAGCTATGAAAGTGATGCTTAGATCTTTCGTGTAATCTGTCTTGATGAAAAAATGAGGAGTCACTTTTAAAACTTACCTCAAGTGTTAAACTAGGAAATGGTACAGAATAACAGAATCCACTGTTTCGTCTTCAACTTTGCCGTACCTTTTCATGCTGAGAAAGGAATGAAAACAACCTTTACTCGTTACCTCAGAATTTTGTGGTATATACAGAATGTGGTAGCGTGTGAATGTTTTTTTCATTCCCCTTTTATCGTGGTAAGACTAGTTAAATATCTTCGCTGTAAGAAAAGTTAAAAACATACAAATCGGAAGTAATAAGGGAAAAACCTATACCGTCCTTTATACCAAAAGTATTGTTCGATATTCTAAGATGCGTATTCCGCTCGCTCATTATGTCCGTAGGCTTGAAACCTTTTGAGTTTTTAGTTTAAAGTTTTTTAGAGCAAAGAATTTCACTCAAAATCTGTTGATAGCTCACTTAGACCGCCATCTTTCTGTACTGGAGAGGTTTATTACCTATATATGATAAATGTTGGGTTCTCCATTCGGAATTGTAAGCTGTCATTTTGACTTCTAAATTCCACCAACTCAAAATAATTAGCCAGTTTAGGTGTGGCTGAGGATCCTAAAAGTTGATGGCTGAGGCTTTTTACCGATAAATAGAAAAGTCATTGCCGAAATTCCTTAAACAGACCTCAGATGTCGGACACGAAAACTGAAGACGACATAAGGAAAAGCAGACTGAAATTAGCTGGAGGAAAGTTTACAGGGTAGGTCAAGGTTTTCGCGCAACCAAAAGGGAACAGGAAAATTTGCAGTAGTAAATACTTTGGAGTAGGGGGGCACTAAATCCAAAATTTTCAAAAAAGCGTGTCATTCAGTTACGGAACGTGAACTAAGAAAATAAATTAAAATATACGGAATGATTCGAATGATTTCTAAAGCTTTGCCATGAGATAAAATTCGAAAATTATTTGTCAACTAGTAAACGCCCCCGTCAAGCATGACGGGACTTAATTTAGTTTAAAAATATATCTATTATCGTTTATATCTTGTCCTCCTAAGCACAGAAAAATTCTGCTGTAAAATCATAATAAATCAATATATTACTTATCATATAAATTGGCACCCGGAATTTTGGTCCGCGGAGATTTGGTCCGCTACGTTTTGGTCCCACGACAATTTGGTCCCGCTACGATTTGGTCCGCGACGATTTGGTCCGCGGCGGCTGGGTGCTACGATGATTTAGTAACGACACGCGGTAAATT
>KZ308616.1:60638-98653 GCA_000376725.2 Ladona fulva
TGCTTTCCGTTGGTTTAATATTTGACTGTAAATATTACGAATTTCGTTAGGACGCCGAAAATAGGACATTTTCAGTTCATATTTACAAAACAAGACCCTCTCGTAACTCTTTTCCATTTTCTTTATATAAAAGAGCATGCTGTTATGTCTCTGAAGATGTAGACTTGAGATTTAATCACGCACATATAATCCCTAAAAATACGTAGGGAAGAATGTTATGATGCTCTATTACAACCTCACATCCATTCTTTCTTCGTTTGTCTTAATGAGATCCATTTTATATAAGTTAAATCACAATAACATAAGGGTATAAATGCAAAATCTGAAGAGACTGAAGGACCAAATCGTCGCTGACCAAATCGTAGCGGGACCAAATTGTCGTGGGACCAAAACGTAGCGGACCAAATCGTAGCGGACCAAATCTCCGCGGACCAAAGTTCTGGCTGCGATATAAATTATTTATAATATGTATTCTACTGTTTTCGAGTCATGAAAGCCTACTTTACGTAAATTTCTTGTATAAATTAAAAGAACTGATTATCCCCGTGCACTTATATGGAATAATTCATGAAATCAACATTCAACAATGGCCTTAGTCGTCAAAGGGATGGGTTGTTTATTTCCCAAATATTTTGCAAAATTTCCGTGCGTTTTATCAAAATCTTCGTAAGTTTGGATCTATATCAATATTTCACGACTAAAATAAGATTTTATGATCATTTTCCTTTCTTTTGGCACTTGTCTCAATTTCGTAGGACCATTGTTTCTAATTTAATTTTGTAAAAGGAACGACCTCTGCAAGTCATGAAAACGTAATTTACGTACACCTCTCATGGAAACATATTTTGTGCTCCTGGGTTCGAACCCGGACCTTTACAGAGATGAAAATAGTTTTCCTGGGGGGTTTCAGCATCCTAGAAACACAATGCAGTTTGTTTCAGATCTCTAATTCGAGCCGTTTCTGAGATAAGTAGGGGGACGGACAGACATTTTCTTTATATGTATATGATATTTGTGACTATATAGAAACTGTGCATGTCGAAGATCCTATTTAAAAAGGAAATTAAAAATTAACTCCGGTAAATGAGTTCGATCCTTTGGAGGAAATATAGGATTGGAATTATTCCATTCGAGAGTAAGAATAATCGTAAACATTGCGATAGAGGATTAAAAAGGAACAGCCATTGGATAAATGGAGTCACATTAAAAGAGATGGCACATGATTTATTTTGCAATTCCCTTTCTTCTCACGTAATTCTTAATTATGAAAAGTTGACATCACCTAACTTGCAATTAAGTTTTCATTCATAAATTCGAGTATCATCAATATAAAGTAAAAATGAATGATTTGTCAACGTGCAAAGCTATCATAGGAATCTGAAAGTACATAGGATGTAAGTATGTTCATCATATGTACTTCATATATAGTAAAATATGATATATGTATATATTTTTAAAATATGCCGACTATAATTATGACTGGGACAGGTTGAAAGATAATAAAACATTTTTTATGAACTATTCCAGAAGGAAAAATGTTAATTGGGCAGTACGGAATTAAGCAAACATATAGGTTTCTCGGGTTTCCAACCAGGTGAGTTCAGGTAACATTGCAGTTGCCAACTGTTGGCAACTGCAATATTACCTGAACTCACCTGGTTGGAAACCCGAGAAACCTTTTTACAAGCTATCCACCAGGAAAGTCTTAGATCACTAAGCAAACATATAGGAATAAAATATTTTATTCATGGAAAAACTTCAAAAATGTGCTGACGAGGGTAAGAAAAGAAATGTATTAAATAGGTCTATACGAGATGACTTAAGGAAAAAAGTTGGGAAAATAGTAAAATTAGCTATTAAATAAGGAAAATTAGAAGATTGCAAATAAATAGAACGGAAGAAGAAGCCAACAAAGAATTCGCTTCTTGGTCAATGGGCTACAGAATAATGGAATCACTCAATTAAATTGTAAATTAACGACGAAATATTATTGAAATATACCCATAGAATACAGAGATGTTCAAAGCTAAAAACAAAATACCTGGAGAGAGAGAAACAAGATACATGGAGAGAATGGCAGAGTTACTAAAAATGGGGGAACGAAAACCTTTACAAATAAATTAGAAAGTTGTTTGTTTGTTTGTGTTATTATTATTATATAAGTGTGTATAAATGTTCACCTTTAACTCGAGAACTAGAAGGAGCACATCTTGAAAGATAGTTAAATATCATCCCTTCGCTGGTAATTAGGCTATGTTTTAATTCGCATATAGGTCCCCGGTTCGACCCCTGAAATTCCCATAAAAAGTATATGCAGAGTTTAATTTAATCGTTTGCAGGTTTTCCTTCTTTTGCAAAATTAAAATAGAAATAATTATAATTCAAAATCGAGACAAGCACCAAAAGGAAGGAAATGGAATGAAAATGTGCTAAAAATAAGCAATAAATTTTGGTCATGGAATACATCTACATCTACATAAGTACCCTGCAAGCCGCCTTTCGGCGTATGGAAGGGGGTGTAAACACCAGGAGTAGAATTACCTCTTTAATTTATTGTTGTCGCGTATCGTTCGCGAGTCCCAAAACGACTTGTCCTCGCATCTATTTCTTTTATTTTACGCTCACTGTCGGATCGGCCGAAGTAGCAGAAGGGGGTCGCACAGTACCAATTACGTCTTCCGAAAATGTATTTCCTCTGAATTTATTTAACAATCGCAGCCTAGCTTCTAATCTCCTTTCTTTCAAGGATTCCCAACCTGCGTCTGAGAGCATTTGCGTTACACTTGCTTCTCTATCGTAGCACTTTTTAACAAAACGTATCGCCTTACGCTGCACTTTCTCGAGTTCGCGAGAGTTCGTTTCATCCGCTGGGTCCCATATACTCGCCGCATATTCCAGATGGGGCCTAACTAACGTGAAATAGCATCGCTCTCTAACTTTTTCATCGCATCTACCTACAATATGCTTTATAAAACCGAGCTTTTTAGTTGCTTTCCCGCATATTTTTCGAATATGTGTGCTCCAGTTTAAATTATCGGTAAAGGTGACTCCATGAATTTTGTTTTATATAAATAGGATAGGTCAGGATAAGGCTCCAACTACCACTGAGTTGTAAGTGAACTGGAAGGCTGCGCAAAATAGTGAATAAGAAAAAATCGGGTGAATTCTATGTGAAGAATGCGTGCAAGCGGAAAATTTGAAAATGATGAGCAGAAGTTCCTGGGTGTCATCATCACGGAAAATCTAACCTGGACTAAACATATAAATAGTAGCATCCAGAAAGCAGCCGCTGTCAGATCTAGACTGCTCCCTCTCCTCAACCGAAAAAACAAATTAACAGTAAACACTAAACTCAGGTTAATAAAGTCATATATCTTACCAATTCTGACATACGCGGCGGTAATATTTTGCAACACTACTAACAAAAACTTAAACTCACCATCTTCTACAATAAATGTATACGACTAGCTGTGTGTAGCAACAAATTAGTTCCACTCATAGAAATATTACGCCATCAAAAATTCTCAGAACATTTACTGGCCATATGTAAAAAATTCTCTGGGAAATTGCAAACCATCAACAATCCCTTAATACAACATATATGGGACTATACACCAACTGTGCGTCGAAAAATGAAGAGAATCAAAGAAACCAAACGAATACTTACTCTGCTTGAGTCACACACCAAGAGAAAATGGGAAAGAAGCTGTATATAATTAGTTTTAGTTGTACCTTCATTAAGTAGTTAAGTTTAGGTTAGGTTAGATTACTTCAAACATAAGAGCCTATCTCCACTACTTCCTAAAATAACAAACAATTCTATTAGCCTTATTCGAGGGTTATAACTGCCTTAGAGGATTTCCACCGCTCATATTGACTTCCTTGAAGCCGATGAGCGACAAAACAAAAGGGTCAGACCGACCACATTTTCAAAAATTGTCCCCCGATAAGGATGATATTTTAGAACCTTCGAATTAAGAGTTAAAATGAAAACCAATTATCCCCATTAAATGGAATTAATAAGGAATAGAAGTAATAACAACAGGAAAATTTGATTGACTCAAATGAACAGCATAAATGCAATGAACTTCAAATGCTTTTCCACATTTGAAGAACAGTCTCTTCAAATAAGTAATTGAAAACTATCTAACAATGGATGAGATGAATTTCATGAGAAAGAACTCCCATACAGATTCAACATTTGCTCTGTTAGTGCTGCCAGTATTCTGTAGCAATAAAGAGTTCTGTTCGATTCTAACTGCTTCTTCTGGTTGGCCCCATATCTTTGATGTAGGGAGGCCTTGGTGGCTTTCCATCTCTAAGTCTCTTCTCTTTATCCTTCTTCTCCTTGCTTCATATGGCCCATGCCGCAGAACGCTAACTCATTCGGCCACGTTCGGAGGCGGGCCAGAGCGCCTTGTCGATGGAGGCAACAGGCCTTTCGTAGGAGTCTCCGGGACGTGGTTCATTGCGGAGCAGATCCGCTACTATCTTTAGCTTGGAGCTAAAGATCTTCTCCTTAACTATTCGGCCAGCTCCTCCGTTTTGGTCTCTGCTCGGACGGAGGCGCGAATGGTGGGATCCCCAGGCAGTTCCGCAGCGCCCTGTTCTGCTCCGCTTCGATGGTCTTCACTCTTGATGTGGCAGCTGAGCTCCACAGGGGTCCTCCGTCGGCAGCTATAGGTCTGATGCAGGACTTGTACACCATCAGTTTCTTCCTTAGGGGAATTCGGCTATTGGTGAGAAGGGGACGTATCCTTCTGTTTGCCCTCCTCATCCTACGTTTCCCCTATGTTGTATGGTGTTTCCAAGTCAGCCCTGCATCAAGCCGTAGGCCAAGGTATGTTGCCTCCTGGCTCCAGGGTATTACATGGTCATCTAGCTTCAAATGCAGCCTGGGCTCAGCTCGCTTACGCGGTTGGAAGAGAAAAGCATTCGTTTTCTCCCAATTCAAGTTGATTCTCCATTTTTTGTAATAGCTTTCCATCTCATCTACCGCCCTTTGGAGGTACCAGACGGCTTGATCCTTGTTAATGGAAGAGGCGAACATGGCGAGGTCGTCTGCATAGAGGCCTATCTCCATATGTCTCCCAATGTCTCTTGGTATGTCGTGCGTGAAGAGGTTGAAAAGCAAGGGGCTAAGGACCGAGCCTTGAGGTATCCCGGCCTAAATGGGTCTTGGAGGGGAGACCCCTGTCCCCCAAATGACTGAGAAAGTGCGTCCAACTAAGAAGGATTAAACCATTTTCACGCACGTAATAGGGAATTCGGTCTTCATCATCATGTGGAGGAGACCTCCACGCCGGACCTTGTCCAAAGCCGCTTGTATGTCAAAAAAAGGCGGCCACCATTTTCGTCTTGTCGTTAAATCTCGCCATAACTCCTCCGGGGTATTACATGGTCATCTAGCTCCAAAACACATTCCGAATCCTTGTTTTTGAAGGGCTTCCCTGGCGCGATCATTGGGGATGTCGCGCGGTAGACCCTTGATTAGTACCCTCATGGTTATCACTTTCTCGGTAGTGAAGGTGAAATGCTCGATTTTCTCAACTTCTACCACTTGGCAGACTTTCATGTGGTCTTCCGGACTGCTTACAGAGACCTTGGTGGAAGTCATCCTTGCGTCCATATCGAAACCGCCTGTGATTTCCTTTTTGATTTTCTCTTCCAGCTCGAGATGGTTCTTGTTGCCTTAGAGGATGGTTGGTGCCATCCTCTTTCGAGGTGATTGCTCTGAACTTTCTTCTTCTCTTGTTACTCTAGCTGGTGTTCGTGCTCGCTCGTGCCCTTTTTGATTGTTGGTTACGCACTTTCAGTGCTACTGGAATCGTGGAGCGATCCGGGACATCGCCTTCGCTATTTCATCTTTTTCCATTCGTGGAGGGGGGAAGTGCGACGTCTATTTCTTCAGACTCGGGCGTCTTTTCTTCTTTCTCCACCACCTTTGCTGGGTCTTCTGAAGGAGGCGGAGCTGGTGGTGGTAGTTCAGCCTCCTTCATGTGTATCTTCCTAACTAACGATGATAAGGTATGCCTTCGTCGCCTGTGTTTCTTTACCACTAACGTTTAGTGTTAAGGGCGGCGCTTCCGGAGTCGAGATCGGAGTGAGTCCAGGGGTTGGAAGGTCGGTCACATTGGGCGGACTTTCTTCCTTCCTTTGGTTCTCCTTCCCTTCTGCTTCTAGATACTCAGGATACAAGGATTCTTGGCCTGTCTTCTTTTGTGGTAAGATTCTTCTACTCCTCCTTGGCGTAATTCCTTCCTCGTTCCATCCGGAGTCGTTTAGGAAGTCTCTGTGGTTCCTTCTAAGATTTCCCCCTTTTCTTTCCCCCCAACCGAAGACGAGGATAAGTCTTTAATTGATCAGTCCTGTATGGTCTCTGTTACCCTCAACACTCTACCCCAACCCGATGGATAAGGAGAATAAGAGTCACTGCAATCAACTGATTGCTTTGACTTCTGTTAATCCCCACAGGATAGCCTAGCAAGCGGACCCGGCCGGGTCTCCCAGAGAGCAAGTGGAGGTTCACCTCGAGTCGAAGTTAAGGGCCCTCCCACTGGGATTCCACGGACTCGAGAACGACCGTTTAGATAGGAAGAGCAAGTGGGAAGATATAACTTCCCACAGAAGAAGGTGAAAAAGGGAAAGAGACTAGCTCAGACTGGATCACTTATACCTCGGGTGGGGGATTGCTTGCTTCACAGTCCTTGCAAAATGTTTTACTTATGGGTATTGAACCCCTGCCTCTCTCCTCCCCTATTTTCCTGATAACAAAAATAATAATAAACCTAAAATCATTGTTATTCTAAGAGAACGGGAGCTAATTTTCAACTTATAATTTCTAATAGAATGATTTTAATGCTGATCAACCAATTCGAGTTTTAGGGGATATTTATTCATTTCTTCATTTCACTTTAAGAGTTTGGCGCGCTTATGATTTCACGGACGAGGAACGTCCTAAATTTGTAGTATCTGCAGCGTGACTTGTTGGGACATCTAGCGAAGAAACTTCACACTTCAACCGATTTTTTCTAAAATAAGGCTCGAATATTTGATTCGATTTTAGAATGTTTCACTGATTCCAGATTTCCTTAAATTCATAGTTATTTATTGTCTCAACTGATTTTATTATTAAAATTTTAGCGCTACTTGCTTTACTCAAGTATTCGTTCTATGCTCATATTTTACCAGCATAGGTATTTTCTCAATTCTGATAGAAATTATTCCTCACCTTATCATTCATCCGAAAGAATATGAGACGGTTTTGGCTTGTATTTATGTTTTAAACTTACTCCCTCGGATGAATCCTGTAAATTTTGCGACTATTTTTATTTGTTTATAACATTGTATCTTGTGTTAACTTGGTCCTTGGTTTATTTGCGAAGCAGAGAGAAAAAGGACTGAATCATAGCATATCACGCGAGGAAAAGATTAACGAAAGAAACTATATCTGACAATGGACTATGGGATATTTAACAGCCTTTCCCCTGAGTAAAACAGAGGTCACTCAGAGTTAATGGGATCGTTTGAAACTTCTTGCCATTCACGTTAACAATGGAATTTGACGGAGTAGTACACCTCGTGAGTTGCTCTTTTCTCAAATAATTATTTATTTGATAACCTTTCGCTTTCCCAACCGCTCTTTCGCATTCCGTTGCTCGTAAGCTTGGTTAGTATACCGGACCACAGGGTCTGAATCATAGAAGTTTTCAAATATAAACCAAAAAGTAATGAAGAAAGATGTTACCCGCTGAACATTGGTGTCACAAGAACTTTCAGAGGTAGTATTTAATAGTACGCTTTCTGTTTGCATCGTGGAATGGTTATGATTATATAAGCCAAACGTTACCGACGTAAGTTTTGCGTTTTATTTGGACGTACTCCACTAGATTGCGTCAGATGATAAAGCTTGATTATAAAAAATGAAATCGATTGTGTCGGCCTTTATTGAGCGAGTCAACGAAATTTGCGAATATGTTAACTGATTCGCGTGATAATTAGGAGGTTAAGAGGGAATCATCATAAATATATGAATCGGACTAATATAATTGATTATTCCAAAAATATGACGTGTGTCTCATGCGTTATGAACAGCATTTGTGAATTATAAATAAATCAACTGCATTATAAAACTATACACGCCAAGAGAAACGGAAACTTTTATTGTAAGACATTAAAGTAATTTCGTTTGTTACGATAGTTCTCTAATGCCAATACGAGGAACCATCTGGTTTCACAATTCTTCTTCAATATAGAATCCGACGAAGAGTCTCTCAGATTACTGAGGGATACTTAATATATCATGGCAAAGTGTATAAGACAATTACTCCGATGTCTCCAGATCAGAAATATCGATCGAAGTTCACATCAAATGTGGGCACAATAACATTCTGTTTCCATTTTGTAGCAATAGTGAGCTCCCAATAAATCGATCAAATACTGCAAGAAATAACCGGTATGAGTTTTAGTTATTTCTGGTTGCTTTCTCTGATAAGAAAGGGCGCGATTGAATTAGATACGTAAACTACAATCAATAAAATTAAAATAAAAGATCTTCAAGAGCAGGGTAAACATACGCAAACAAAACCCACGGATTCACACACCCAAGCGACCTCATTTGATGTGAAATTGAAACTACTCTTTCGGCACAGAACGCTTTAAAAATCACAAATATATCCGAAGATGAGGATATTAGGGATTAGAGAGGAAGTGAGGACATAATGAAGGAAGAACGTATAATGTTTAAGTGAAATAAAAACGAAAAATATTAATTTTGATATAATAGAAAAAAGTGACATTCACCTAACACTGTAATTATTGTAGAAAACCCCATGATGGAAATGGGGAGTAAAAAACTTGCAGAAGATATGTTAATTATACATTAAACTGATTTAAGAGGAGTTTAAGAAACAGAAATCATTTTAAGTGAAACCTTACAAAATAATCCGCATTGACAAGAGATTAAGTGAAACATAAATTAGATCTGATTTCAGATATGCATTGCCAACGTTAAGAGTACCACAAAAAGTTTTTTAATGCAACCAAATTTAATATAATAATAGCAGTAACGAGTTATACGTTCACGTCAATCGGAGAGTAATATTACGCATAGTTTTGAAGAAGTAAATGCAGGATACAATTAGTACATGGGTAATGGTAAAATTAGTACTTCGTCGGTTTGCTCGATTTCCAGGGAGCCGGGTTCAAAGAAATTATAGGAATTATGAAATGAAATTGTATTTTCTTAGGAAAAATTAATATGAGGGTAATGCTCAAGGGTAAATAATATAAATAGTTTCTCAATTCAAAACACATTTCCTGTTTTAACATCAACTGTAAAATTACTTCTTTTGAGTATCCACTTATTTCTTCTTCCTCTAATTCACTCAAGATTTGGTGTCAGAAATTTCTGGAGAAATTACCTCGAAACGGCAACGTAAGAGAATGAATTCTAAGTAAAACTTCCGCTTAAAAAATATACTAAACCCTGATTCAGGGTTTTCCAGAATCTCATATGCTATCATTCCCCACTCCATTTCGCTCTTTCATGTGGAGGGAACTCTTTCCTTAAGGTTAGTGCAAAAACGTACGTCTTCCGCGACAAACCTCATCCGTCGTGCAATTATCTATGCCGTTTTCTATCCCCTTTTGATTGTTAAGCTCGACGAGTCGTGCACGAAATCTTCCACTATTAGTTACTTAGAGCGTGATTCATCGCGACAGGTGTTCGCTGACTCTTGCCTCTTCAAAAGACGGCACACACTCTTTAAACATGGGCATGATTACACGATCGCGCATCTTCTAGCATTTCGAAAGTGTCGCCTTTTCCAATTGCGCTGTGAGAATAGGAATGCGGTTATATTGTGGCCATTTTAAGAGTTACCAACCGAAACGTTTTAACTCATTGTGTGAGATTTCTTTTCTTGAATGACAATAGAGAAGCCCAAAAATACTTGAGAACAGGAAGGAAAGTTGTTCTTTAGGGACAGAAGTAAACAGATCAATGAATTAGGCTGATGGAAGCTTTTTATCTACAAAGTACCCTGACACTGATCTTGAAATAGACAAAGTTATTTCAAAGTAAGAGGCTAATTAGTTAATTAATTTCAAACTGGAATCATTAACTGCACAAGACATTACCAAGCGATTTAAACGGTAAAAATGTACAGTAACTATTAACCCAACATAAAGACAAAGTATTTAAGAATGTATTTAATTAAACAAAAACATACATCTGAGAGATTAAATTATAAAAAGGATAACATAAATTAAAAAGTAATCAAAAATATAATTAGCTTTGAGGAATAATAAGCAAAGAATAAGAATAATTAAAAAGTAATCAAAAATATACAGGAAGAATAAGCTGTGTGGTAGATCTTTCAGTGATAGACGAAGTGCAATGGATTAAGAGCTAATCCTTGTCAGATGGAAAAAAACACATGAAGAGAAAAATGTAAACTGATTTACTTGTCCTGATTTTTCAGGAGAAACTGGTGTTGCTTCATTTAATGACGGTTTAAACTTAGATGGTTGGCTCAGTTAGAGACAGTATGGTTGTAAAGTCTTTCCAACGTTTTCTAATTGAAGTAGCGAAAGGGCTGACGATTCCGTATAAAAGAAAGAAGTTAATTAATATCTGAAGAAATTTAATATTAGAGTCGAAAGCAGTTGCCTAAACAGGAGATATTTATTATGAAGAGAAACGGAAATAAGTCCGTAATTGTTGCAGAAAATTTGATAATTTACCACCTGCCTTAGATATTTTTTTCTATTCAGCGACTAATGATTAATTTCTCACTTTCAGAGCAACTTCGCTCTAATCTCGTGGTGGAAGGAGGAAAGGAGAGAGATTTTCGAGCGAATTGGTATTAGAAAGATTTACCAGTAGGAAAAGAGTTATCAAAAAAATCTTAACGAAATATTGGAACCACTTTACGATTACGTGTGAGAAGACAAGCGATCTTAAGAAATTATTTCAAAGAATTTGCTTCCTCTATTGAAAGGGCTGTGTAATCTTTCACAGTAACGTGAAGTGGTACATGGTGGCTGTAAGAAATATTGAAATTACTAAACAATACGGTTTTTAATTATGCACTTCTTTGTTCTTGTAGACATTCGGTTCTTTTCATAGCAAAGAACTTTACTGGTAGTAAAGTTTCCTTGGGATAAGAAAAACTCAAGAAATTATCTAATTTGACCCGAAATCTACCAACACTGCCAATCAACGGATAAATTTCCAATTTTTATTTTTCACTTCCTGAGATGGTACTCTCCAATCGGCCAACTCACCGAAGAGGGTCAAGTAGTGAAAAATCTTCGCGAGTCTTCAATTCCTTAGGCAAATGCCTGACGAGGTTAGGTTATAGTTCGTTGACAAAAGAAAAATCCAGCGCGGGGCAATACAATGCAATTCTTTTCGTTTCTGTTACGACTAATTAAATTAAAATTCGCGTAAGGGGAGTATTGCTTAAACAGCTGAGAAACGAGGAAAATTAAAATTACCCAACTTTCTGTAAACAAACGAAAATGGGTATGGGTGATTTTGCACAAGATGGTGCGCACCCAGAAAAAATCCCAAGGAAGAATGGACTTGAAAAAAGTCTGACGGGACCGGGAATCGAACCCGAGTCTCCCGATTGCCGGTCGGGTGCTCTGTCCGTTGAGCTATCCCGGCACAACTGCCGGCAGAGCACCCGGCAACTTTCTGTAAACAATCATCAAGCACAATTTTGGTGCGACATGGGGTTGAATATTTTTCTTCTTCGGTGAAACGTTGGTGGTGAAAGTGTGTCCACAATGATGATTTCATGGTTTATGCGATCTAGATTCACGCTCTAAGACACAGTACATGGTAATAGTACATCTAATGGAATACTATAAAATAGAAAAAAACACACAACAGTACGGGAGGAAATGTATGATTTCCTTTGTAAAACTGCTTCTTAAGCAGTTTGTTCGAACGGAATTATTATAAAATTGTTCCAGTCCGTGGTCTCTCAATGAAATGCACGAATCGACGTTCGAAAGGATTTGAGATGGAAAAGCCGGCGTTATTCAAAATAGAACCTCGGTCCTGGGCAAATAATAAATAAAAAAACTTAAGCTAAAATGTATCTCTTACAATTGTTAACGCTGACAAATAGGTTATATATATATAGTATATAATTATAATGTCACATAAACGACTAAATTCATATGCAACTACAGCGGCGGAATTTTCCATTCAACGGCCTTCCGCTTATAGAAAATGAACATAATTGGGCACGCATGGAAAAGCCAGAAGTGACTCATCTTCCACCCCATGATTCTCTCCACTCAAACGTAAGTAAGATTCCAGCTGTCAAAGAGCGAAGGAAATGAAAACTAAATAAGCAGCAGATTTCATGAGAAGTAAAAAATAAATATGTTCAGTTTGGAGAAATTCAGATACATCTGTGATTACCAAACGAATGAATAAATTTAAATCAATTGGGATGTATATGCATAAATTTAGAAAAACTTTGTGAGATGAGTGAAGCTAACTTACAATAAATATAACATACGCAATGTAGCAAGAGTTCGATGACAAATATAGTTTTGAATAAATAAAAAGAAATTGTTGGAGAAATGTTAAAAATGCCGTAAGTATATACAATGTTAATCACTTGAAATATTACTCTCACAAAATATCCTTCCTAGACCAACTGTCAATAGCAATAAAGGAATTTCTCCTCTCAATGATTTAGTATCGTCTACTCCTTACGTTCATACGATGCGCAACATGGACTTGCAAGTTACTTAGAATACTACGTATTTTGTGGAAATGGTAAGCCAATGAACAGAATTGAACTAGAGGAAAACAGTTTATTTAATAAAATAGTTGTCTTTGGAATAACAACACCCGGTAAACTAAGTATAGTTAAGCAGAAGTAGAATATACCTCATTCCTTTTCTCTAGCGTTAAGATGCCATTCGCAATAAAAGACGTTGCTTGAATTGCAACTTTCTTGTGACTTCACTGAATTGAAGTTAAAGTTAATTTGGATACTATACAGATATACTGTCAAACCTCGGTCAACAAGTAACTTACTTTGCAAGTGTTTTGCAAGACGAGCAAAAATGTTTAATAAATTTAGACTTGATATATGAGCGAGGTCTTGCAATAAGAACGATACATAGAGTATGTTCACGCTGTTTTGTTTGCCGAGCGTCACGTGATCACTGCTTCCCTAATAATCATTATTACGTATATGAATACTTAATCTTCTGGAATGAATCGCGATCATCTGACTCTCCATTATTTCTTATAGGGAAATCGCTTAGATATTCGAATGCTTCGGATTACGAGCAAGTTTCCGGAACGAATTTTGCTCCCAGTCCAAGGTTTGACTGTGCTAACTTGAAATTGAACAGCTGACTACAGGTGAATGTATTAGCTGCTACTACCGTTGATAATATTAAAATGATTCCGTATAAATACCTCTATTGCAGTTGAATTACACTATCCCAACAAGACTTGCTATCAATCAGCACCAGCATCTTCGCAAGTGCTTTCACTTTAAAGATGAAGTTCAGAGTTCAGCGCAAATTCAGAGAAATCGTCGAAATTGAATCACATTTAATGTATCGCTCGGTCTGTCGTCGCAATCACCAAAACTGGACAAAGCCAACAAAGTTTCCTTTTCTGTGCGAGAATCTCGACAATCGACTGGAAAGGGCGCGCGTTTATTCCGATGGCACTTCTCAAGCTTCGTCACCAACTGCAAAAAAGTACACATTCTAACTTCCTAATATCTGGAAAATCAAATGCCGCAGGCGAAGTAACCCTCAGTGCATTCAGATATACGATGAACCTAATGTGGCTAAAATCGAGGGTAGGGTAAAATGGGACACTAAAAAGGTAGGGTAAAATGGGACACTAAAAAGGTAGGGTAAAATGGGGCACTAAAAAGGTAGGTGCCTCCTGCGTAGAAATAAAAATTCTTTAACTGCTATTCAATTTCAATAGTTGGAAAAATTGTATTCAGTAGAAAAATTTATATTAAAGCAAAATGAATTATTTTTGAGTAAGAACACAAAAATTGAGGTTGGCCTTAAAAAAATTTAGTTGCGTTGATTCGGAGTACAACTTAGAATAAAACATGTTACATAGTAAATGTAAATGTAATTCACTGTAAATGAATGAGAATGATTATTAGATTTAGAAGAAATCGTAACAGAATGGAATATTTTTCTATATATAACCACTTCAACCAAATTCACTTTAGTTGAAGTTTTCTATCGTTTCTCTTAAGCTTAATTCTCCAAATGGAAGCTTCTTCCATTTTTATCAAAATGGTATTGTAACCTATGATGCAAAATCATAATTCAGGAATTGGAAAATTCGTGTATGGGAAAACCATCGAAGAGGACTAATTTAAAAAAATGTTTTATGGAAAAAATTACTCCTCGCCTAGTAGAATGATTTATACATAGACGAGTAAGGTTTATCTGCTCGATAAAATGTCTTTAGTCAAACATGAATCTCAGACATGTCGCAATTAATTAATTGAATCCAATCGCAGGACATTAATGATATAAAACTTTCCGAGGCAGGTAGTGAAAGCATGAAGTTATGCTAATGATCAATTAAGAATACTTATAAGATTACTCGGGCTCCCGGATAGCCAAGAGGGCAACGCGTTCGACTTCGGTGAAAGCGGTCCCGGGATTCGTTTCCCGGTGGGAGCGAAATGTGCGAAATAACCTCAGCTGTCGTAGCACTTTTAGCAATACTACTACTACTAAGATTACTCTATGGTAAAAGTAAGTAATTTTCCCTTTTAAAAATTGTTTCTTACACATTTACCAACTATTCTTCAGTTAGTTAGATTTACTATGAAGAAATCTGAAGGGTTTGAGGACAATTTAACAGATCTTATTTCATTTGTATTAAGTTTTTATTAAAGTTTATTGATTTTGAAGGTTTGTTCTATTTTAAAATGAAGGAACTGTAAAAACTCACGGTCGTCCAAAAAAGACGAATCGTAAAATTTGGGTGAACTTGAAGTGTGTGCCTCAAAAGTAAATTAATCATCAATTACCGACGAATTTCAACCTCTGACAGATGACCTTTCATTCTGCTCTTGAGTAAGAGCCCATTTTGCCCAATACATCTGGAGTCTGATGCTGTATGGAGCGGAGACTTGGACTTTGCGGAAGGTTGAGATAAAAAAAATAGAGGCCTTTGAAATGTGGATCTGGAGGAAGATGGAAGGGATCAAATGGGAAGATAGAGTGAAAAATGAGGAAGTGCTAAAAAGGTGTGGAGAAGAAAGACAACTGGTTGGGGTAATTAAGAAAAGGAAGAAGAATTGGCTCGGTCATTGTATGAGGAATGAGTGTTTAATGAAGACTGTAATGGAAGGCACGATAAAAGGGAAAAGAGGACGAGGAAGGAAGAGACATACAATGTTAGATATAATTAAGATTAAAGGGAAATATAGTGAAACCAAAAGATTAGCAGAAGACAGGGAAGCATGGAGGTTACCATGAGAGAACCTGCCAGAAGGCAGAAGAACCAATGATGATGATGATGATAGTGTTTTCTATTCTAAATTCCCCTGAATGCGTAAGGAGGGAACCGTTAAGTGGACACAATTCCTTTTTTTTGTTACAATTCCTTTATTTACCTTATTTACTTTATCCTTTATTTTGAATTATGGGTTCTCTGTGGGCTCGAAAGCCCAATTAATTGGGTAATTTTGGTAATTAATTGAAATTATCACCATCTTGAGAAAATCGTATTTACTTCAACTGAGAAAATCAGAATTATCTCCGAAAATGTATGTTTTGCCTAATTTTGTGCGGGAATCGACCTCCGGTTGATAAAAATCAATGTAACACGAATGAAATTCTTTTAGTATTTCATTATATTTAAGAATTTAAAACTTTCCAATTTCTCTTTTATTCATATATTGAATGTAAAATGTAATAAACTATCTTAACCTATTCAATTTGAGGAAGTGGACATTTCTATGCATTAAATTTCATCAAAGGATGCAATCAGACTGGGGGAGGGGCTGTGGAATTGGCTAAGGGGATAGAGGCTAATCAGGTGAGAGCATTTCAGTGACTTTTTCTCAACAGCTAGGCTGAAAATCGGCGACATTTATTCGAAAGTTCCGTATTACCCGCAAACCACCGTTAAAGGTCTTTTGATTCATTAAATGTCACAGAACTTCGACAAAGAATCTAAATTTTGGAGGAAAAATAAAGGCATTTCGTCTTGCAAGCGCTTATTACTATAAACCGACATCTCCGCGAAATGCTCCCTTAACAAGGAAAGCGCATCGAAAAGAGCAAAACATTCTCTTCTTGGCTGATTTTTTCCAAAAGTGAAAGCGATACACTTATCCATCTACGCTATTCAGCACCGGCTCGCCATTCGTCGCATTTAAGCCTGCGGCTCCCTTTTCTTAAACTGCCCATGAATACACAACCTCCTCCACCTTATACGAACAACTAGCTTTCAAGTGATTTGACTGCTCAAAACTTTAAATTTGTCTCTCATAAATCATAAAAGATGTTAAAGTGATGCTGTACTTACTTATTATTTGGTTTTCCATTCCTTCTGGCGATTTGTACTTTTCATGCTCGATAAAAAATCAGCTAATCACGAATTGATAAATTACAACAATTATATTGTAACAGAGATTTTGGAGCAGCTCCAATATTATTTAGCAACTTTCATGTAAAACCCACTGAGAATTCAATGATAGAAATTTGAGGAAATGCTCGCTTTGTTTATTTCTTATTATACACAACTGACGAGCGCCATCCGCTTTTTAAATAGGGTAAAGAGCCAATTATATTACGCACGATTATCTAGCCTACGGCCCGATAAGTTTTCCAAAGTATGATAGTAAAGAATGAAAAAAATGCTGTACGTTTTTAACAGGAGCGTTTTAAACCGAACGCCAACGTTTCTAAAGTTTGTTAAATTAATGTTTACGCTAAAAGCCCAGATTTAGGTCCATCCATCCGTAGAAATAAAGTATAGCATATCTAACATTGGCTCTTACGAAGGCCTGGCAAAGAAATTAAAATCTAAACCAGAAAGTGATATATAAGAGTACTTTTTCCATTATTTTATTGTCACACGGCCGGTTTCGACAAGTAATCGCCATCATCAGGAGACAGTATACGTTACAAAAACAAATTTATACATAGGAAAAAGTTGGGAGAGGAAAGGTGTGGTAATAGAACCGTGGAAAAAGTACTCCTTTTTCTGGTTGTGATGGATTTCCGCAAAGCGACGCTTTCCTCCGCGAATTTTAAAATTAACATCTTACTGGAAGAGTCAACCTCCCTCCTCTAGGCATGTCTATGTATCTATCTTCTCAAAATAGTGCAAAAGTTAACCCGTCGTTCTTCTGTTCTGACGGTTTTCCTTGCGCTCCATTTGTCTGTTCTCTAACAATACCGAACGCACGAAAAGACCACCGAGCACATAAACTCGTATCGGAATTCACAACTTCCCTCAATCACCCGCTCCAGCACGACGCTTTTCGGATCAGAAAGCTGCGCGTTTCGCAACACGTTTGATCTCGAAGGCGATTGACACATGCTACGCGTGATATTCATCGAAAGGTTTTTCCGAGTGACCCGGCAGCGAAATAGGAAAACCGACGATGGAAAATCTTCCCTGATGCTCTAGGAATCTCTTGAGAACCGTACCGTTTGGGGTGGATATCCTAGACACGGAATGGGTCGAGGGGAAGGTGGAGTTGGGCGGTAAGGGGGAGAGGAAAGGCGGAGGAAAAGAACACGGAAGCAAGCGGAGGAATTTAGGATGCGTGAGGGTGCTTGCGTTAATGTCCGTCTCCTTCAAAAGACGTCACTTATTTTAAAAGGTCGGAGATGACAAAATTAAAAGCGAAGAGGAGGGAATGATTTCCTGGTTTTTTTCGCAGATTAGTAGCCTAAGACCACTCCAGTCACGTAGCTCCAAACAGTCACTGGGAATGATAACCATTGGATGTCACTTCTTTGCTTTTCCTTAAGGAATAAATGAATCGCCGCATTCTGTCGGCAGCAACAGACTTGAAAGGGTCTCAGAAAATATTATAAAATTAACGCATTATATAAAATTAGATGGGCATAAGTCTAAACAAGTGGAATTTTAATAGGGTGTCATTTATTTCAGCACATTCACCACATCCGCGTTGCCTTTGGTTGCCGATACATTCTTTCTCTAGAACTTTCTAAAAAGACGTCCAAATCCAACGATTACCTGAAAATTGTTCCCTTCAAATTCTAAAATATGTCATATCTACTGCAGTATTGTCAAACCAATGTTAGAATATGCCAGCGTGTGCTGGAACCCCAACACAGAAACAAAGTGGATGCCGTAGAAAGAGTTCAACAAATATTCGTTAAATGGATTTGCGCTGAGAAGAACCTACAGTACAGGTGAAGACTATCCCATGCTCTGTAAAAATCTCAACTTCCCCCTCTTACAGAAATGAAGGAAGATAGCCGATATCTTATTTCTTAAGAAATTCTTCTCTAACGCTGTGGAGTTTCCTCCGCTACTCAATCACGTAGGCATTTCCATGCAGAAATCTAAGACACGCAGCACTGCTACACAAACACATCTCTAGAGTCACTGTTTACTCTCCTACACGTTTTGTTTTATGACTATTAACTCTCCTACACGTCGAATCATTTCGTCAAGTACACCTTCGTATAGCAATTACAGCTCTAAGGATTTTCATTTTGAAATCTGTTGAAACTTAGGCTTATACTAATTGAATAACTGTGATTTTTTAATATTAATTTTTCAACGAAGTTCGCCACAACAATCGATATAACTAGCATAAATAACATTTGCGCAACTAAAATCGACTTTGAAGAATTTTGCTCCTGAAAAATACCATTTAAGACAGGCGAATTTATAATACTTGTTGAGTTAGAATTGTAAGAAAGGTAATCGGTAATCCGGAGCTTCCCGTTTGTCTCTTAGCGCGAGTTCTGCTTGCCGAAAGACGGCTTGCGGAGTGTTTTTGAACCTCTAAAGATTTAGAATTGTTTGCAGATTGAGTAACCTTTAAATAGGAAAAATTAAGCTGAATATGAAAGAATATGAATGTTTATAGCCAATGATCAATGATCTATTTTTAATAGATACTTTGAGGTAGATATTATAAATTAAATAACTCTTATGAACAAAGATACTGCTATGACTCTTTTGCGAGCATGAATGGTAAATATTATGGTTATTATTATTTTTTGTCATAGTACTTTAAGTATCTTTGGCCGAAAATCGTTTAACCGCTCATTAGTACACACGCACGTTTTTCTAAAATGATACTATATCGTATCGACGTGAATTTTACATTTTTCTATGAGCGCTATGAACAACTCAACAAATGATCAAGAAGTTTTATGCTAGAATGAATTTAATGACTAGCTACACACCCTGTATTATTATCGACCATTTTCAGGTATTCTAAGCATCTCATATTATATCTCCGAAAATTTAACCACAGTGAAAATCCACGGATATTTATGAATCATATTTAATGTTAGCTTTAGTAAAATTTTTGTTTTCGACTTCCCCAAGGGAGCAAAGAAAAGAACAAACTTTGTAACGCCTGAAACTATTAATTTTTTCCCCAAGGGAGTCAAATAATATCTTTCGAAGTTGGCCTCGGTAATTCCGTCACGCCTGAGCAACTCTCCGTGAAAATTTCCAAAATCAGAAATCCGTAAGCAATATCTTCTTAACAATCTTATGAGATAAAATAGAATTCAGTGTTTTCAAGCAATTTTATTGCAATTTTTATTTTATTCGCGACCTTGCAATTAAAGCAGACAATCTTCCGCGACAAAATCTCGGAATGGTAACGATTAGAAATTGACAAATCATTATAATATAAACCAGGCTTTCTCCACATACGGCCACCAATGAATTTTGGAAATAGTGCAAAGAAAAATTTGGGACTTCATAAAAGTTGAGAGTGAAAAAGAGTTGTCAGAAATAGGTTCCTGTAGAAATGCTTTAAGAATAACGACTTCTTAACTATATATATATATATATATANATTTACTGAAACGCTTACCTTATGAGCGTACGGAGTCTTAACTTCTCATTCTGTGATCTCCCGTAGAACTGCAAACCATTGAGAGCAAAATGAATTTATAGTAAAATTATATTCTCGATGTTATTTTTAAAAAAGCTTAATTTTTGGATATGCCTCTTGGCCGGCAGTTTCGAAATAGTCTTACAAATATAACACTTTCTTTCTTCTAATCTTATAAAGTCAGATAAAATTTTTTTATAGAATTAGGGAGGGTTCTACGTTTTTACGTCTTTTTGGAGGCGCTATTCAGAGCAATTAACTAAGAAGATACCCTTGAAGAAAAGACGCAGTTTCTAACACGTACGTTACCGAATTCATAGGAACAAGATCCAGGGCGAACTTGTTTGATATCACGTTTAAGGAAGAAGCGAAGGACAACTATCCCGTTTTTTATAGTATATTTACGAGACTTTTTTCCTAACGTCTTAGGGATTATTAAAATTTACTTTCTCATTAAAGCTTGCCTTGTTTTGCAGAAAGAATCAATGTAAGTAATGTCCATTCTTGTTGAACGGTTAATAATTCAAGACGCGCAAAACATCAGAGTCGTTTGGGACAATTCTCCTTGGGAACCAAAAAAAGACCAAAGGGCGAGTAGGATGACTCCTTCAGCTCATCCCTTTCTCTTTTCTCAAATTATTCGGGACAAGGATATCCACAAGCAGACCACTACCCCCAAATCGTGTAGAATTCCCTAAATGTAAACACTCCCACTTTTCTTCCTTCCTTTAATCTCTTTGCCCTTCGAAAAAGTATCTGATTTTACGATTCTCCGTAATTTTCTCATGTGATTAACTGACAATGAGTCCTGAAGCGGCAGTAAGTCATGAGATCTGAGGAAAAATTACTTTAAATAAATATTGATCGTAAAAACTAGGAAGGAAATTATGAGAGCTGATAATGAGCGATCTTATTCTCGAAGATTAACCTTGTCATTGTCTTGATTCTCTTATGATGCAAGATCTCTTACCCCCAATAGGGTTTCATCAAAAGAGGAAATAAATAATCGTCATACCAATTGTTGACTACCAATAGCGAATATTAAGAGATATTAAAGTATTATTGATCGAACCAAATATATGCAAGTGATGAGAGGTAACGGAGTAATCCTTATTTTCTTGCTAGTAACTCAAATAGTAGATCAGAGAATAATTGCACAAATGGTAGAGAGTATGTATTTCAAAGTTCAAAGATATTAAAATAATATTCCTTTCGCGAAAACCTAACCCAAAAATAGTCTCCGATATTTTGATTAGAGTACGACTTATTCGTTAAATATTTATCTATGTATTTTACTTCCATCGTTAAAATTAGCTTTGAAATAATATTTCAGTTGTCATTCAATTTCCCTAAATGATTTACATCCTCAAATTTGAACTGCTCTGCGTCAATTGATTTACAGAATCTATAATTCGTCTGAAATCTATGATTCGTCTGAATCATGATGTCTGTGACCTTTCAGTTGCATGAATCTCTGGTTTCTTCCGAATCTTCGTGATAACTTAAAACGTTTCAAACGCATTGACAGCCTTAGATATTCGGATAGTCTTTAATTTCGTGGGGCTAAACCTCCAATCTCGCTCACTAAACCTTTCAGTCACTGCTTCTTTCAAGGACGTTTCGCAACAACGACGCCGTAGTTTTACTGGTCGTGATTATACCCAAACCTCATTGACCTCCGAATGTTGAATTCAGTCAAATAGAAAAATACGAGTCTACCCGGCGGCGTGTGAACATATATGCCAGGAAATCGTCTTCCGGGAAGGCTTTTGAACTGCTAAACATGATTTATTTCATTAGCTAACATTAACCTAAAATCTTACGGAAAATGAAAGGGGACTAGTTTTTTGGGAGATTTTTTATAATTGCATAGGATGACGAATTGGTATTTGGTCCTTCGATCTCCGTTGGCATAGAGATACTCTTATCTTACCTCATATTGCCCGAGGATCTTACTAATTGTACTCTTATACTCAAACGGAAAGGAACCTTAAAAAAACAAATGATGACTCGGAATAATTCGGCTAAATATTGTTCATTAAATGAAATCATGGCCGATATAATTAATTTTCATTTAACTATAGTCGTGAAAGGAATCGTGAGGGAAAAAATGCCGCGATATCAACTTTGAAAAGTTTTGATTACTTTGAAGCCGTTGATTACGCACATGATAAAGCTTTGTTCGCTTCCAATTTAAATATTCATGACGTAATTTTTAAATCATAAAGTAAATTAATTCATACGTAAATTGCTGAATTTTCCAGGATATAAACCAGATATGTCCAAGGATAATACTTCCAGAAACTGCAATTCGTAAGAATCTAACATAAGATTCAAAATGTACAGAACGCAGAACTTATCGCAGCTGCACATTATATTAAAAGGATACATCCACTCTTTAAAATTAATCCCAGTTGAATTTTAACTAAATCTAGTGCGATAAACTAAATTTCCTCAAATTTCCGATGAATTCAAATTCATTTACATTGTGAAACTTAATTCAACATGCACTACTTCGAATCCAAGTTTCTATGGCTCAATAATTACATAACACTCTCTTTCAACAAAATCGCCTGGTTCGTAACCAGAGTTTGAGTATTACATTATTTTCATAGTTGAGATCTGAGCCGAGAAGATTACCAACAAATCCGTAATCTTTTCCTTTCGAAAGAAATTGAAATCGAAATCCCACTTGGTCTCATTGAAGCTATAATTTCCGATATTTAGATATACTTAATTTGTTGAGAATATTTTTTATTATTTTTCTTTGGTCATTTACTGAAACGCTTACCTTATGAGCGTACGGAGTCTTAACTTCTCATTCTGTGATCTCCCGTAGAACTGCAAACCATTGAGAGCAAAATGAATTTATAGTAAAATTATATTCTCGATGTTATTTTTAAAAAAGCTTAATTTTTGGATATGCCTCTTGGCCGGCAGTTTCGAAATAGTCTTACAAATATAACACTTTCTTTCTTCTAATCTTATAAAGTCAGATATTTTTCAATTTTATTTGAACAGTATTGTTAGAAATTCAATTTATAAATTCTTTAAAAAGAAATGCACGAGGAGTTCACGTTATGATTCATTGAGGTAAAGTTTAAAATGATGTAGAATGTAAGACAGTTATTGCTTAGAGTTTTTGAAAAAAAAAGAAATC
Source organism: Ladona fulva (assembly GCA_000376725.2). Taxonomy (NCBI): domain Eukaryota; kingdom Metazoa; phylum Arthropoda; class Insecta; order Odonata; family Libellulidae; genus Ladona; species Ladona fulva. The sequence goes on from KZ308616.1 coordinate 83,904, forward strand.
CAGGCACTGATGACGTTGTCTTCATCGAGAATAACTGTGGTTCCTTAAACTATCCCAGCCATAATAAATTGACTTTAGATTACCAAAACGAAAAGAAATTTTCTCCAATCAGCTTTACGTAGGTTATTTCTCCATTATATCAGTCTTGTTACGTGTGTTATGACATTTTCCTTTGTGGATAGAAAAGGCTATTATAGAAGCCAACTGGTGAGGGAACAACCTAATTTGTATGTAGTGGAAATCCAACTTTGGACTTTCAATTCTAAGAAATCTCGCAGAAAAATGATCTCGAAGAACGTTTTTGTGGGTGAAATCGGAGTCGTTATAAAAAATTGATGGCAAGAAAAAGAAGGGGAGCTAAAGATAAAGCTATTTTAAAATGAAATCATTCCTCAGCAAAGGGCTTAAATTTGAAATTAGCTATTTCTCTTCATTTTCAACGGGAGCCGTATGTTTCCCAAGCCAATCTGAAAAGGCATCAAGTATTAAGAAACGGGGAAATTGCGTTGTGTTTATGGATGCTTTTAGAGAATTGGGCAATCGCTCTGGAGAAAAGAATAGCACTGCAGCCGTGAGAATACATTTTCCTGCGCCATCTCATACGTTTTTCACGCAGATATTCAAGGTTTATTGCTGTTTCGATTCATCTGAATTAGGCTCTCCTTCGAATGGTTTAGAGAGAAAGCTCAACTTGAGCAGTCTCACGAGAGCCCTGTCGGACTATGAAGGTATTTTTAAAACAGAAATAATTCTCTTTTCTTCGAAATGCGGTCTTTAGTGTTCAAATCTAGAGCTGTCGAGAGATATTCATGCTCTTTTACATCGTGATACTTTTGATTTCGACGATAAAACATTATAACAACGAAGTGAATCTTTATGAATTGTGATTTCGGCTTTTTTTACGAATATGTTAATTTTGTAATCGTTCATGCTATTATGATAAATAAGAGGAGACTGTCAGAATAAAAAGAAATTAAACTTAAATAATTCAGCAAACTTAAATAATTTAATACGTGAATTAGCAACTTTCTTGAGGAGTGATGATTTATATTATATAACTTATTTATTCAAGACGATTCCTAGTTAGAAAAGCCGAAGAAAGTCATATCGGAAGCATATACTTGTGGAGTACACCAGTAGAACATAATTTCAATACGGATGAAATAGGTGAATGGGAGTCTCGGTCATTCTGGTTGGTAAATGATGAAAAAGAATGTTACATTAAAGTGAAATGTTCTGCAATTTAAATCGAAATATAAGTTTTCAACCCGTAAATAAGTGAAATCATATGAAAAGTAAACAGAAGATAGAAAATGTTGAAGAGGAAAACCAAGAAGAAACACAAAACTCAGAAAATCCCCCCTCTATTCTCCCAGAAGAAGTAACAGAGGCCATCAAGAAGATGAAGAATGCGAAGGCAGGAGGAGCTGATGGAGTTTTAGCAGAATATCTGAAACTTGGTATTACAGAAATTTCTCCTGTCCTAGCTCAGTTATTCACTTCCGAAGTGTCCACAGAATTCTGAAGGAATGGAACCATGCAAAGATTGTCCTTTTGCACAAGAAAGGAAGCAAGGAAGATTTGAAGAATTACCGCCCCATCAGCCTCCTTCCTGTTATTTACAAAACGTTCATGAGAGTAATAGCTGCATGTCTGAAGACGTCTCTGGCAGCTGCCCAGCCCAGAGAACAAGCTGGATTTCGCAAGCGATTCAGCACTATGGACCACATCCACACGCTGCAAGAAATTATCAGCAGAATGAACGAATACGAGATGCCGCTAGTACTCTGCTTCGTGGACTATGCCCAGGCCTTTGACTCGGTAAGTACCTCCTCCACACTGGAAGCACTGGGGAAACAAGGGATAGATGCCAAGTACATCCAACGTTTACGCAGTATCTACAAGGACGCTACAGCCTCTGTAATGCTGCATGAAGAAACAGAGGAATTCCGGATTGAGAAGGGAGTGAGACAAGGCGACTGCCATTCACCAATTCTTTTTACTGCCATTCTGGAAGAAGTTTTTAACATATGGAAGTGAGACGTGGGTGTTAAATACAGGAATAACCCAACGACTTCAGACTAAACAAAGAAGTATGAAATGATGTATGCTTGGAATCACAAGAAGAGACAGGAAAGGCAATACCTGGGTTAGGAAAATGACAGGAGTGACAGACATCGTAGATTAGGTCAGATTAACGAAATGAATGTGGGCAAGCCATGTTGCAAGAAGAAACGACAACCGATGGATATCAGCAGTTCTGAACTGGATACCAAGAGACGTGAAGAGACCAAGAAGAAGACCAAGGGACCGATTGAACAGAGACATCATTCAGTGTTTAGGGGTAACATGGCAACGAGAAGCTCAGAATAGAGAGAATTGGAAAGCGCTTGGAGAGGCCTACATCCGACGTCGGATTGAAAATGGCTGATGATGATGGTGATGATATGAAAAGTGCAAATTTTACTTAATTATCAATTACAGGATTATCTAGCGATTGGTTGAAATGTATCACGCAGTCCTTTAAGAGCCCCTTTCAAATCTGGTTAGTTTTATCTATTAATAGACACATTTTCGATTTTTATATTGTATTTTGATTGGCTAAAATTAGGATTTTCTGAAATAGAGAATAAGCACTAACTGAAAATGGACATGAAGCAAGAGAACGGTTACAATTAGCAGAATAGTTGAAAGTTGATGTGATTTCGCATGTGGGCCACCGAAGTCAAAATCGCTGCAAACTTAATCCTCAATTACTATTATTACAATCATGATCATGAACTAGAAGTATATGGCTAAAAACTGCCGGAATGAAACGGATAACTTATATCAAAGGAAATTAAGTTCAGTATATGTCGTAATGTTAATTATAAATATGAAATTTGGGTTTCAAAGTGCTTCCGTATGTTCTACTTTTTTGATATTACAACATAAAAGGCAATTTTATACATCGTACATTGAGAAATATTAATACATACATTATACTATGAGCATGAATTATATAATATATATCGTTTGAAAACGAATGAGAAAAGTTCCTCAAAAATACTTATAAAGATTAATTAGCATAATTTAAAAGTGGATTTTATTTAATAAGTTACTAATAATAACAGTTTAAATGCACATCTTTCCGTATCTGTTAACCATGGTTAAACCCATTTTATTATCTAATTCTAAATATAGCTATCCTAAGCAATACTTACTATTCATTGTACTCAGAAAATTACTTCATTCCTTAAGTTTATGACGACCTATTTTGTAGCCTACATGATTTAATATTTACAATCGCACTTTATTGAGACAGATGATTTGACAAACGGATTGGATCATTGGTTGGTGGAGTAGTTAGCACAACCCCAAGTTCCCGGCTAATCGGATATTCCTGGTTAGGGTCGAGTGTGTTCGTCTATTGTTGCTGCTCTTGCCTCTCCGTTCAGTGAATGGATGTTTGTGAGGGCATTGGAAAAATAAATAAATAAAAGAATGGCTCCTGGAACGAGGTAAAGGTATCAGATTCTAATTAACCATTACTAGTGGCTGAAAGTCAGCTTACGAAAGGCGAATTTTAATTGTAAAAGGATATCCGCTCTGGCGTAACGCCGCCGATGAAACGGCGAAATGTGCCTTTCTTTTGTGAGCTTTTACTCATTTCATATAACAAGGCAACGACGTCGCAATTTCCTTTTGGGCTGTATCATGAGACTTTGAAAGATAATTGGCCAGCTGGTGCAAATAAAAATGCAGTATGGAATGGAGAGACAAAAATCCATGTGCTTTCGTGTGTGTACGCATGTTGGTCAGAGTGTGAGTCGGCCCTCCCTCGGGCTGACCTTTGCGAGGCTCGCTTTCTCAGCCTACGCTCTCTTTTTTCGGGAAACACTGAATCGCCCGATGGACTGCAAAAAAACACCAAATCTGGATATAATGAGGTGCGCCGGCCAAGGAGAGCGTCTCTCTTATAGAAAATTCGATGGATCCGAAATATTCGAACCTACTGTTAGTTCAATCTTTCAGTTGACATTCCAGAAGCCATTCTGCAAGACCTCCGCAATGCCGACAGAATGTTGGCTCCCACCTGTTCACTACCACGTGAAGCACAACAACAACATTTTGAGCTATAAAGTAATACGTGCATTGTCTCGAAAAGCTTTCATACGACATGGAAAGATTAATTTTCGAAAAGACTAATACAAATGGTGTTATAGCTAGTAATAAACAATCATCTAATGCGGAAAAGCCTTTGAAGGACTGAGAGGAAACGATGTGTATGTGCTTCGTAATGTATGAAAGACTGCAGCAGAGGAAAGTATGCACATACATAAAAATACACTTAAGTGAAACAAAATACAAATATAAAATACATACTGCATGAAAAGTAAAAACTATAAACAAGTGAAACAAATAAGTAAAGAAAGTGAAGTGAAAATCCAATCACGGAAATATGAAAACGCAATTTCAAAAATCCATCTAGTGAGTAAAATTCCATATTTTATGCAACAATGCTGGACTATAGTGATTTAAGAATATTTAACGCTCAGTGAACTCTTTGACGAGAATCAAAATAAAACATCGACAATTCCATATTTGAAACAGTGACAGCGGGAAACTTGGTGTTATTGGGCAAAGAAATAGCTAAACAATATTGCGTATAGCTTTCTTCTACTGAAGCTCAGCACTAAAAATATGCTGTGATTATTAGTGCAATAAATTACATTAATAGATTCCTGCTGGAGTTATACATTAAACATGTTGTTGCTTAGTTAAGAGCAACCGAATGGAATTCTTTAAACTACCAATCTTTACACTTGAAATAAGAATAATGGAGTGCAGACCTACTTCAATTTTTTACTTATAATACCCATGTAAAGGTTTATTTGTATATTTTTGTACTCTCTGTATAATATATTCTGTTAAGTTCCATTGCATTTCATCTTAATTTTTTACCCATTATATCCATGTAAAGGTTTATATGTCTATATAATTGCTCTATATGTATGTATGTATTCTTTAGTTTTCTTGTATTGGAATTCTGAGCTGTAGTGCGACATTTATTGACTGTTATTTATTGTATACTTATTGTATCTATACTGTCCACGAGATGTTTTTGGAGGGGTTTTCCTCCCGTCTTTGGGCAAATGCCGGGCAGATGTCATTATTGTTTTGTCCCCCTTGACCAATGCAACCTGGTCCACCAACCAACTTGCAATGATTTATTAAATTAATAAATAATCAATGTTTTATTGTTTGCTTCTCCTCAGAATGACCGAAATGCATCGAGTATTCTATCTACTACAATTTTGCCTGCTAAATGCCTTCGCTCGCTTCAAATTTCATTACTATCCTAGTACTTCCTTTCTGTAGAGAATGGTAGGAATTAATTCGATGTCCTATTGAGTATAAGGAGGATATCAACCCTGGAAAGGATAAAAAACACTTTTGTTTCGTAATACACTCATTCAGCAGTCGCGCGGTAGCATTGAAAACCGGAATCTCGGCGACTCGGCGATGCGAATCCCTTCCTCAAGTGTGAGTAAAGGAGGAGAGAGAAAGAGGGTAAAAAGAGAGAAGAAAAAGAGCCTGGCAGGAGAAAAAAGTAGTATTTCGAGAAAGTAACCCAGCGCCCTTTCGATATGTATACCGGCTACATCTACGTTTCCTTGTTAATGATTAGACTTTACGTTAGAAGTAGAAATGTTTCTGTCTTAAAGAGAAAAATTGCGGAGAAAAATTAAATGAAATTACCTACGTGTACAATTTTGATGCATTGTGTCCGATATATCTATCGATTTCCACCAAACGCAAACATTCGTTCGCTAAAATGTTTGTCTCCTGGTAGGATATATGAATGCTGTTATGAAGAGCAATGAGTTAGCCCTTTAATCATGCTGAAGATCCAAATTCTGGATTCAAAAGTTGTTCAAATTTCCTGACAAATCTTATACATTTTCACGAATTGTTCAGTATCTTTGAAAGCGATTTATATCTTTATTTATACTTAGACACATATCTACTAAAATGGTTAAATTGGTTACGAAGAAACTTAAAAACACACCGTATTTGGTATGTATGAGCTTCTTGCTCAATATATACAATTCAAACAGGTAATTTGGTAATATTATGCTAGATTTATTTTGATTTGCCATAAAGCTGAGTACCTTGGGAAATTCAAAATTTCATCCAGCTTTAAACAACATTTCATCCAGTCATTTTCATTTAACCATTTTTTTATGCTAATAGCAATAAATTAAGAGCGAGAAAGTCGAGCGCTGGCTCCGTAGTTGGCCAACTAGTGAGTTGTCAACGGGCATTTCTCAAAGAGAGACTTGATAACGAGGTAAACCGGTGCATCATCTACTCAGAGCGATTGCGTAACACAAAATTTCCCCAAGAGAGTCCGTGGCCCGGTACAGCAATATAAGTAATAGGGGTCGTCCCACAAGTTTTTTTTTTTTAAGCTTTCATTTATTGACGCAAAATATATAGGATGTTTTCCATGTTAAGGTCTTGAGAGTAGCAAAACTACAATACAATTTCCTCTGAATTTTTTTGTGAGGACATGATCTTGCTATCAAGGGTTTTATTTTTTGCAAATTAGTTGACTTTATCATAGAATTATGTCCTAAATATCATTGGTCTATAGACGATAGTACTTTTACTATCTTCCAAGAGGTGTCTGTTGCGTCGATCACGCTTCTCTTTATTCCAGATTTGAAAACAATTGTAAGCATGACTTAAAACTCTTGATATGTCAGATTGAGATTAATTTTAAATCATGCATAAACAACTCAGAATAATTTTGAGGCATGATTTGGGTACCTTTACACATTATTTTCACATAACATAGAATATTATAAATGAGTATATCACAAAAAATTAATTTTAGCTAGCATAAGTATCACGATAAAAACTCGATGTTGTGTTAAAGGATCCGTTGCTTGAATCTGCTACTTTGGAAGATATTCTGGAAGTTCATCCAAAGGTGAAGTAACAGAATGATTAGTTTGTTCATATCCCCTAATCTGTGCTTGAGGTGATTGATGTTGCTTATATTCTACTCGGTACACTACATACGAGTAGATAGAAATCACTAATTGCCACCTGAAGTACTTCACTGCTCACTTGACCTCAAATAGGTCAATAGGATCCTTTTTAAGTACAAACACTCTAAAATGTTCTTTCTCTCTTATCTACCCTTGCCCACAGTTCCCTCCCAACATCCTCACTTCTAATAAAATTATCTAATTAAGGAAATATCACAATACCAAAGTATGTCTCAATTTAGCTATTAAACGAATAGAAATCTAACGTCCACAGCCTTCTAAAATATCTAACTCACTATTTCAATGAATGGTTATAGCAAACTCAGGATTTTTATTTGCGTTTGAGACTTTGGTATGTTTGTATATGATGAAAAAAATCTTGCTTTAAATGCTAAACTTTTTCCTTTTCAAGGAAATGAATTGGATTACATATGATGGATTGAGATCGGCCCACAAACAACTTTTTGCTCACAGATCATCAGTCTAAAAAGACTGGAATAAGCCTTCGAATCTGAAAATGTTCAATGGAAAGGAATGAAAAAGCTACCATTTATCTTTGATCAAGATATCTCGAACTACGAAACACGAACTCCTCGCAGATTCTGAGATAATTTTTAAGCAGATATGAAGGTACCTTAAACATTCAATATTTATTATTTGAAAGTCTCAACTCTCAGATGGCACATATAATACTGTTTCAAGGAATGTTGCACTCCAGTGATTCGGAGGATAATGAAGAGACAAGGTTGTCTCCCGAAAAGTAAAGAAAGACATTGAGCAACACTAAAAACTATCTTTTAAAGATCTAAAATATATATATATATNCGACAGTCGACAGTATATATATATATATATCATGGTGGTAAAACGTTAGCGTATCTTGATGAAAGTATAAAGTTATTTAAACTATCAAACTTATTGTTCCTTCGATTATTTTTACAACCTGAAATACTTCTTAAATATACCCTTGAGGGTTGAAAATCTTAGTCACTATGAAAACTCTTATTCTTATTCAAAACTAACAATTTCCTTTGACTAGCTCACAGTTTATTTTGAGTGGAAATTGGGGGACCTGGGTTCGAGTCCCAGTCATGTCACTATTTTGCTTGCTATTCCCTGGGATTCAGCCGTACGGCTTTACCATGCGAATTAAATACACCTTTTCACCTCAACAATGCACGTACATGAGCAAGGAAAAGAAACATAGGCAATAAACTAGGCAATAATACTAGGTATTAATAATAATAACTGTAGAAAAAAAGAATATATGAATTATGAGATAAGTAATGATAAACAAGAGTGTGATAAACTGATACCATATAATCTTCCTGGCATATATTGTGTGCTTTTAAGAAACAGACTAGTGTTATTTAACCGTATGTACATATACGGATAAAAATGCCTGGGAAGAATTATTTCATAAACTAAAAGATCTATCTTATATAGAGAGCAACGATCATAGTTGCAAGGTTCACTCTTAAACTAAAAGGAAAGATGTCGCGAAACATTTTCAAATTGATACCTGTTGGATTGGAATGCATTGCCTGAACAAGTATCCCTTCCTTGTAAATGAAAGGATGAATGAAATACTTAAGAAAATTATTGTCTAAATGTTTTGGTATACACAATGGTAGATTCTATGGATCTGTTGTAAATGTTGTATTTTGACTGAAATAGTACGTGTTGAAGAAATGTGGAATAAGTGTCTTATTGAGCATTGTGGGAGTAAGTGACTCAGTGGTTAAAAAATATCATAACTTAAATTTGTATTCATATACCAATTAATTTGTATTTGTGTCTTTGAGATTTTCTAATCAGTTTAGTTATTCTTTCACATAGTCAGATTCAAATTTTCTCTGCTATTTTCTTTTTTAATTTCTGTAACTAACATTGTAATCAGTGCCATAGACCATTGCATGTGTATTAAGTCCAACCACATGGTTTTTAACCTAACTTAAATATTAGTATTAATAAAAATAATAACAATAATAAATNCACTTGCGGACACGACCAATTCGCAAAACTCTTAGGAACCTTGCATATTTAAGCGTGAATCGAAGAAATGAAATGGTTCCTCAGTTACCGTTGAAAAGGTGGTATTGTTCCCGGATGCATGAAATCTCAGCTCCGCCTTCAGAGGGCAATTTTGATGGGAGAAGGGGGCGAGGCGAGGACGTCGGTGGATTCGGGAGCGGCGATCTTTGGGAAGGTGAATTAGGATTTATTGGAAAATTTCTGCTTTAAAATTTTTTGTTTCAGATGATCCGAGGATTGCTACGACACTTTTTCATCAAACACTTTTACTTTCAATCTTCGTATGCGAAATCCTCATTTTTAACTTTTACCTCAAAATAGCGCATGGAAATCGATATCTCAGATCAAGACCTTCACCCATGTTACCAAATGTCGGCGAATTGAAGCTATGCATCCCGCAAGACGTATGATTCTATCTCTAAAAATTACAGCCGTGGAAGAATTACGAACTTGTTACGAGAATTTCGAACATCCTATAAATACATTATCTAAAAAGGTCAGAGCCCTTCAGATATGCCCAATATCGGAAGATATTAAAATGGCTACCTCCTGAATCAAAATACCGAATTTCATTACTTTGGCTCATGAAAATAAGAAAAAATATCGCTTCCTCATTTCTTTAATTAAAATAAAATCTGCTAACCTTTAACATGGATATATTTTTTATACTTACATTATTCATGCGCCTTCTATGTACGAGTACGTCGGAAAAAATTACTTTCTCACATTCGCACGAATGAAAGCGGTTACTACCACTGTCCACTGCACATTTGTGTTAACTACCGGAGTGGAGGCATTAGTTTTATTTCCGCTTATAATGGAATGAATAGGTCAACGTTTAACTTTCATCTAAAGAATTTACAGATAAAAAAACTTTAGCTCATAATTTAAAAGTTGTAGTCATATGTATTTTGTTATTTTATCTAATAATAAAATATTAGCGAGTAAATTATTAACGTCAATTTCCACATACTTTTTAATGGTTCAACATACAGTATTGGCAACAATATCCACCCAACGGGTTAGTCGTTCCAACTAAATGGTTTTCAACGATATCACGACGCAAAGTGATATTCATAAATGATAGGGAATAGAGTAACCAAGTCTATAATTTCGAATAGAGATAGGATCGATGACTGGGAAACAAAAGCAATCGCGAGGTTGCGTCGCGATGGAGATGAGGACCAAATTTCCTCCCTGAGCGACACACTCCGAGCAACGGGGCCGATGGCCCTTAAAGAGGTCCCAATGTGGGCTTTTCCGATATGACTTTCGCCGCACAGTGCTTCACGCCGTTCGACCCGAAACAAAATGGGCGGAGGCAAATGTTCGGTCCGAAAAGGAATTGATGATTAGCGGAGAGGGAGCGGCGACCTTCAAGAAACATCAGAATGCGAAATTATTCTGGGTCATCGTCTGTTTGGCAACACTTTCTACGGCTGAAAATGGATTGGTTTGGGCGAAAGGTAAGGAAGAGGAAAGGGGGTAGCACAGGATGAAAGGGAAAGGGAGTTGGGGAAGAAGGGAGAGGAAGGGAAAAATGGATGGGAAAGAGAATTCTGGAGGTATCGTACGGGAAATCGGACCAACGGTGCCCGTTTCCTATGACCTTTACCTCCTATATTTTCAGAGGGTTTCCCATGGATTGTTAAATTACTGCATTACGATATTCCATGGGAATTTTCACTGAATGTAAAATAGAGGCGGAGACATCTTTAATGGCTATCCAAGGAAAAAACAAAAAAATTCAGCTTTGGTTATATCACGGTTGCCTTAATTTGTGTTCGTTACTAATATTTATAATGACTTAAGGTGAATTGCTTTGTAGGATGCAGCTAGAAAATAGTTATATCATAATTATTAACCAATTACATAGTATGAGTTTAAACATAAAATGAATATGTTCAAGCGTAGCTTATTGGAACCCCACCCACATCTCGAAAAGAAAGAGCACTTCTTAATTTCCACAGCAGATTTTTATTGACTAGCTTCGTCAACGAGTTGACCTGAAGATGTCAACTCGTTAACGAAAATAGTCAATAAAAATCTGCTGTGGAAGTTATGGAGTATTCTTTCTTTTAAGATGTTGATCATAGTTGCTGAAGGAATACTTCACGGGATGCTGGTGTAGAGCGACGTTTTGGCTGCTACACCGTGAAGTAACACTGTTAGAATCCCGTGATGTATTCCATCAGCAATCTATTCATCGAGAAATCCTGAAATCTTATCGATCACTGTTCTCTTAATAACATAGTATTTTCCTTAAGAATGGTCTACATTCTTGTTTCCTGGATTCTGTCGATATAAACGTAGTTCTAACGAATTTTGACTCTTAAAAAATAAATGTTTAGAGTTTTTTGAGAACATTTCCACGATGACGATCAACGCGGCATTAGCGTAAAATTAATGCAGGCAAGAAGTCTCCAGGAATGCTAAAATCACGCATCAAATATATTCTCACCCATAGAAGGTTGTCGTTTCGAAGTAGGTATGAAATCGAGATAAAATTTCTGAAAAACCGCTCTCAAGTACGACCGAGAAATGGAAGCAGGAAGAGTTTCGTATCGAGGTAAAACATGGAGACGCAAAACATGTTCCGAGGGTGATACCGTGGAGTAAATTTCGTAGTCCATAAATCATCTCGTTACGAATAAAGCGAATTACGAAGTTTTAGAGGAAAGAGACCTGCGGGCATGTGCAATAGCCACGGTGCGGAGGAAGGCTTATGTGGGCTCGCGAGGGAGAGGATAACAGCGAGGGAAGAAAGGGTCGCGCGAGACGGAACAGTGTCGCTGGGGAGTAGGAGCAATGCAGGCGGTAGTTATGTAAGCAGCCATAAATCCGATGGCCAATCCTCAATTACTGAAGTTTGCCTCCCATTAAAACACGGCGAGGATGTAAATGGAGAGGAAGCGCGGGAGTGGAGAACGTAATAGGGCGCAGGGGAGCGGGTAAATGCCGCACCGGGAGATAGCGGCTAATGCGGGAGGGATGCGGAGGGCGTATTTCAGGGATACGGAGCTGATAATGGCGGACGGAGGCAGGGTACGGAAGAAGGGTTAAGAGGGTCGGATGCAAAGGGATGGGGTTGCAGAGATAATGGTGACCAAACGAAAGGGTAGTTACGAGGGACGTTAAAGGAGAGTGGGCGGGGGCGGAAGTGGGAGGGACGCCAAACGAGAGGAAGATAAGAGGCGCTCGTTGCGAAGGAGAGATAAGGGAGAGAGGGAGAAATGTCGAAATGGAACCTCGTCTTCCTGCATTCTTCCACGCTTTCGGAATCCCAAACAAATCCCATCTCCGATTGCTTCGCCGTGCTCTAAAAGGGCTGTGAGAAGTGGAAAACGAATCCGCCTTCTTATCGAAAAGGTGGGAGGGAAGTCTAGGAAGGTATAGGTCGAAAAGACGATTAGGTGCCATAAAATATTCAGTCTCAAGGTTGTAGAAAAATGCTTACCAGATTTTTACTTTGAATGTTCCTGTGCTGTATCTCGACGAAATGTTTCGTACTGAATAGATATTTTGGAGTGACCAATTAGAGTCACTCATAAGCTCGAATTGAATACTTATTTAGTGATTATATTTTCTGTTTCTTTAAGCTTAAGTAAGCTATAAATTATTTAATTTAAGAAAAATAGAGGAGTGCAATAGTCAATACATGCTAATATATCTTCAAAAACTAAAAATGTAAAGGAGAAGGGAATACTTATTTAGTGATTATATTCCCTTATTCTCAAAGCTTGTATAAGGTTGAACTATTTAATTAAAGGAAAAAATAAAGGACTGGAATGCATACTAATATGTCTTCAAAAACCAAATATTTAAAGAAAATGAAGTAAAATGATAAATACATCTTTTACTTTTCCACAAATATATTTGGCTTTGCTACCAATGATTTCGGAATTTCAAAAGGAAAGTTCAAAACCATTGGTAAAAAAGCCAAATATATTTGTGGAAAAGTAAAAGGTATGTTTGTTATTTCAAATTTACCATGGAATTCCACCAAATCTCGCTAGAGAAGAGCAATTTAATTTAAAGGAAAATTAACCGTGATGCGTTCAGACAACATTAAAGATACATTATATATGAATAGACCAACAAATATCATCAACCTTCTTAATTATGATTTTATGGAGACAGAGACATTGATTTAGTCATCTCGTTATTTCTAAATAATTTAGATACACATGCATGGACTCTGATATTGACGCTCTGTTTATATCTTCCAATACTCGTTACTGGTAAATTCAGGCATAATGACAGCGAAATAATCTATTTACTCAATCATGCGCTTCTTATCGTAGAAATATATTCAGTTGAATTGAAATATTCTCAAAATGTGATAGGAAATTCAAGATTAAATCAATCAGATAATTGGAAAAACACTAATTTATTCCTTTCCTGCAACATAGAAAATAAGGTCGAAAGGAGCGACGCGAGCTAAGAACACGAGAATGAATGGCTACTCAATGTAATACATCACTGGGAAAGAGGAAGACATGGAAGGGAAAGATAATTAAGGAGAGAATGAGGGAGAGAAGAGGGTGGCTGCGGAAATAACTGGGAGAGGATCGTCTCTGGGGTGATGAGGTTATGAGATGAGTGGGGGAGGGAAGGAGATGAGTGGGGGAGGGAAGAAGATGAAACGGCGTTCCCGGGACGAGGTAAGCGAGGCGTGTCTAAGGAATTGCACTCCGCCTCAGAAACTTCTTCCAGACCAAGATGGAGCCTCTAAATTTTTGTGAGACGAAACTGTAAGATTGCGACATAGAGGGACTGGAGAAATGTCATCCGCTGGAGCAGGAAATGAGATTAGACGCTCTAAGATATTCCTAGACCATGTTAATGGAAGATCAAAGTGGTCACGTGACCACGTATATCAATGTAATAATCGACTGGAGGATAATGATATTCTTCCATTAGGAAAAGTCGTTAATATATACGTTTTCTAATCTTCCACTTTAAGGTTTTTTTCAGCATAGTTTTAGAACTATTTCGAGCTGATTATCACTTATATACAATTTTATTTTTATGTAAAATAGGAAGAGAAAAATAGGTGTCTCAAATAAAAAAAAACCTCTAGTAAATTTTTATTAATAGCAAATACACTAGCACAGTCTACGAAGCAAATACGCCACGAATTACGTAAGATCATTAATCGTGTTAGTAGCCAAATTTCTTTCCTATAGTACATACAATAATAAGCAACAGCAATAATAGCATCAGAGCAACACGGATCTGCTTTCTGTTTCTTTCCAAGCGTAATAAAATTAAATTTTTATAACTATAAAATTATTTATATTTTTTCATCAGAAAATACTGCAAATGTAATACGTTATTGTGAATTATGCATGCGTAACATTTACATCGGCATAGGTTTGTGTTGAGATATTACAGAGAAAGATATTAAAAACGTAGAGACAAAGACAAAGCCATCAATCCCTCTCTCCATAATTTCGCCCGTATTTCATTTTCCTTTTAAGACTACGGAAATTCTCAAAGAAACGCAGTTATCTCCCGAAGAACTCAATCACGAAAACAATTAACGAACCCCGAAGAAATTTCCGGGACAAAATCGACTCGAAATACCTAAACTTCGCAAGAGGAATTAAAAGAAGCTGACAAAGCAATCTGAGTCGATGATCGAGCGGCGCAAAAGACAGAGGCAGTTACAAG
>KZ308616.1:101740-123825 GCA_000376725.2 Ladona fulva
TTTTTTCTTTTCATGCCTTACTTGTATTGTAAACTTATTATAATTATATTGTAAATTGTCTTTATAATCAAAAGATGCTTTGTGATGTATTTGAAGAGTCTACAACTATGTTTGTATTATTACCTTGTCTTTATTTTCTTTTCACGCTTTATTTGTATTTCTACTGTATTTTTTGTGTATTCTCAGATAACATTTGTTCTGTACTGTATGTATTCTGTTCTTATTCAGCACGAATAATGGTTTTCTTATTATGGTGAGCCTGAGCTGGTATCTCAATTGTTTTTTTTTCTATGTATTTTTTTCCATTTTCTTTACATACATTCTGTCGACAGACTTGCTCTGACAGAATGTGACTTTGCTTAGTTTTGGTAATAAAAAAAAATTATTATAACCGTGCTGCCATTTACTGATCGCCCCCTTATCAGCAAGGAAACGCATTATGGATCACGCATGGCTATTATCCATTATTTTTTAAATAAGACTTAATGCGAGAAATACTGGCCTGTAATCCTCCACTTTTATTTTTTAAATATATACGCCTTTATAGGAAATTAAGTGATGCACTTTACTCTCAAAATATTCACAACCTTGGCACAAGGCTTGTTAAAAAGTTTCTGATAAATACATAAAGAAGGCAAGCAAACTGATACACGAAGGTTCGCTCAGTAAGTAAGTGGCTGGAAATTTCTCTATCCCTACTCATTTTTCCTATCAATCTTTTTTAATTTTCCCATCGAGCTTAGTAAGTGGCTGGAAATTTCTCTATCCCTACGCATTTTTCCTATCATTCTTTTTTAATTTTCTCATCAAGCTCATTTCACAACTAAGCTAGATCGACCATCTCCATGCAACGCCGTGGACTCACAGGGTGGCTATTAATCACGAGAGAAAGCTATTATTCTTAAGTAAAATATCATCATTCTAATTAGAAAATCCTGGAATCCGTGAGCGCTGGTGAATTAATATCTCCTTGAGAATCTAAGACATATTTCCATAACCGTCTGCCTTTAATCGCTTTTCAAAAGTTAGAAGCCGTTGGTGATCGATCAAGAAAAAAGCCTTACAGTTCACTCAAAAATTAACGAACGAATCGTACGTTTACTTTCACGTTGTATGTGGGACGATTCTTTTTAACTGAAGCAAAATGACAATTTACATATCTATTCCGACTAGGTGCAGTAATTCTGAAGGTTCGAAGAATGTATAGAAAGTGCTTGTATTTACGAAGTAATTCGTTCCGTATTTAGTAATAATTGATTCCAATGATTACTATAAAGATCATTCTGGTCTCGAAAAGCCAATAAGGTGGCGGAGGAGTTGATACGCTGACCAAGTTAATGTTAATACCTCCGAAGGGATGCTGTGCCATGGACTTTAATTCACTTCACAATATTATTCCGACCAATTTCGAATCTTCTGATAGAGTTATCATTTTAAATGAGCAGAGCCCGATATGCGGGCGATCGCCCGGGGCACCGAGGTCTGAGGGTGAATGACATTGGTTGAGTCAAGAACCGGTTTATGTTAAGATTTTTGATCAATATTTTCCAGTAAAATTGTTGAATTGATTCTGAATAAAAAGCTTTTTGAATCAATGGATCAAGATTATGGATGGATGAAGATAATAATTGTCGATTTTATTCTTCCTCTGGTGCCACTGCTATCGGAGATTGGAAATCCTCATGACCAATTCATCTTTCTTTTTCCCTCTTCTAAAGAGTTCAGTGGAGTTGTAGTTAAACCACTTTTTTTAATTGTCCATCCAGGAAATTCTTTTTCTACCTCTGCTCCGCTTCCCTTCTATTTTTCCTTGCAAGATATTCCTTTGTAGTTAGTATTTTACACCTCTTATAATGTGACCGAAATACTGGAGTTTCCTGATTTTAATAGTTCTTAAAACTTCACATTCTTTGCTTAGTCTTTGTAGTACTCCAGCATCCGTCACTCTTTCTATCAATGATATCCTTAGAATCCGTCTACAACACCATAATCCAAAGGCTTCAATTTTCTTTATACTATTCTGTTTTAGTGTCCAGGCTTCAGCTCCGTATATTGTCGATTTTAAAGGAGATTTTGATAAAAGAAACCCATTATTTTAAATTTAAATATTATAGTGATTGTAANATTTGAATCCCTCCCGTCATTTCTTCCGCTTTCCTTTTGTTTTCTCTGTAAATCCACCTGTACCACTTTTCCCATTCAAATAATTAGTCGATCATAATTAAAAACTAAATTATTCCTTGTGTTATAAAATCATCTTATGATTCAGAAATGTCGTTAGATTTGCCTCAACTCTTCCTTCAGAGCAGTAATTTATTCTCGCTCAATTTGCTCTGAGGACGTTATGAATAGAGACTATTTGAGAACATTAATTCACAGAAGTACTCGAGAATTCGCCAACTCCTGGCGTTCGGTTCGTTAAGATTGAGTTCCTTGCGAAGTGTACCTTTTATGATAATTATACCGGAATTTTATCTGCAGCCCTTAGCCTGGTGGCTACATTTTTGCTAATCAATAATATCGATTTTCTTTAACTAATAAATTTTTGATGAGCGCATTTCCGCTCTCTTGATTTTCTGAAGCTAGAACTAACAAGGAACTTGCAATTATAGAGTCAAAGTCCCTGAAAATCGTTTTTATGTTAGTAACAAAAGCGGCGTAGCGGGAATATCCTTTAGGGAGCGTGGAAGCCGGAAACGCAGTTCTTGACAAGTCAAAATCGGCATAAATTACACCAATAAGAACGGATGAGGGTTGGGGTGCTTTCGGAGGTCAAACGTTCTTAAGGGTGGCACACGCTGGCACTTGCGGACACGACCAATTCGCAAAACTCTTAGGAACCTTGCATATTTAAGCGTGAATCGAAGAAATGAAATGGTTCCTCAGTTACCGTTGAAAAGGTGGTATTGTTCCCGGATGCATGAAATCTCAGCTCCGCCTTCAGAGGGCAATTTTGATGGGAGAAGGGGGCGAGGCGAGGACGTCGGTGGATTCGGGAGCGGCGATCTTTGGGAAGGTGAATGTGGTGTGGGGCGAGAGGAAAGAGGGAGTGGATGGCAAGGGGTCGGTTGAAAGGGCGGAGAGACTCCCTTCCCCTCCCACAGTGGGGATAAAAAGGGTCGCCGAGCTCCGATGGCAGTGCAGACCAACAGGTGACCACAGAAGAACCTTTACGAAGCACACCAAACCATCGAAATGAAGGTACGGAGGTGTTCATCCATACAACTAATTCCACTAAGGATAACCGTGATTTCTAAATCTGGATATTAGATACGCTGTTGCAGTTCGATAAGTATCCTACATATTCGTCGACTTTGATTTCGCTATCTCTTCTATTCGCACCTGACAACGGTTTAAAAATGTCTGTTTCCCGTGCTGTAGATACTCCCACTACTCGATATCATTCTCACGATAAGCAAAGTTCTGCACTCTGCTGTAGTATTTTCTAAGTTCTTTAGCTCTCAATAAGCAAGCGATCTAACCAGGCGAGAAACTTGTACTCTAGTTAGATCTGATAATCGTAGAGTAGTTTCAATTTAAAAACTTATGCTCGATTAAATGTGTCGATAGTCTTGTTTATAAACTAAAATGTTTTATCAAAAATATATTTCTCCCCGCAGAGGTTTAGATTTAAATTATAGAATGATTTGGAGAATCGTACAGTTTCAGAATCTGAGATAGAATAGTATACTGACAGCCGCACTTTCCCTGTTTTCAGATTGCAATCATTTGCAGACTTTTATTCTGATGGATTTGCATCACTAAAATATATTTTAAGGCTTTCATTTAGCTGGTAAAATCACAATCTCATAACTTTTTACTTGGTTTGTAACGTATTCCCTCACAAATTTCAACATTGGCTAAAAATTGTATGCTAAACTTGGCAACGTGTGAGAATCGCTTTTATCTATCAGCATTATCTAATTTAACCGAGAATCCCAACTATTCTATTCATTGTGGTATTTATATTTTATATGTTAAGTTCATTATTATCATTCCAAGTCTAAAAAATGAATAATATGAATTTCCTCCAAAAACAGTGCAGTGGCGATAACACTATCATCCATAGTCATTTACAAATCACGAGGATGATTGTGATATTAAAATTTATTCCATCCATTTTCCTGAAGGTGTTAGTACGGAAAATTTGCAATTGTAGATTAAGTTCATATATAGCTAATCCCAAATTCTTGTTCACCACACCAACTAGGATAATTGTATTTCATCTTCTAGGCGATAGGCTTCAAAATACAATTCTTCTTATTTGTGCTTTATGTTTTCTTCCAGTTCCTTCTTGCCGCAGTCCTGCTCTTGGTGGCAGTCAGTGATGTCTTTGGAGGCAAGTATAATCAAAAAATGTGTAACATTGAAAGAGATCAACTGGAACTCTGTATTATAGAAATAGCAAAATGTTTCATTTAAATTGGTCTTTCCTAATGCCATTTCCATGGACACTTCCAACACAATTTACGGTTGAGCGCCTTCTGCTGCCTTCAATATAACCTTCCCAAAATTCTTTATTCTGTTCCGCTCCTCAAAATAAATATATTAATAAACACTTTAATAAATATTCCAGAAGTAAGCTTTCGAAACGCTGAACTACTTTCTGATTTCTAAAATTTTAAAATATTTTTTAAGATTTGGAGACTATCTCATAATTCTCAACAATTTAACAAGACATTCTTACTTGCTTACCGACTGGAATATTGAACCCGAATCTCCTTCTAGTTAAGTTATTTCTGGTGTCTCTCCTTTACCGCTTCTCTCTTCCTATGATGTTCCTTTTCACATACTCCTCATCTACACCCCTTCTATTAATTCTTCCTGCATTAGTCTGCCCCAACAGCCATATCTGTTGTTATGCCGACCATCCTTATATTTTTTCCCCGCTAAATTGCCTTTTCTGTCTTGCGAAGAACAAATCTTCCCTTCCATAATTCTCTTTAATTACCAGTTGCATCACCTTCTTCTGATGCCATTTTCTTCCTTTCCTACCCTAGCTTCACAATCCAAACTTATGACCTGTCATCATCGAGCGAGCATCTCGACTAAAGGTCACGTCTAATGTATACTTGTCATCAACATAACGACCGCTCTTGGATACGTTTGTTAATCTTCCTTTGAAAGTTATCGAACTAACGGAAAAGCCTTTCGAAGACTATTTCCAGACCTTTTTCTAATCACAAGATTATTAGTAGTAGATAGTATTTTTAAAAGTGCTTCGACTGCTTTGGTCATTTCGCACCTGAGTCCCCACCGGGAATCGAACCCGGGACCGCTTTCGCCGAAGTCGTACCCGTTGCCCACTTGGCTATCCGGGTGCCCACACAAGATTAATCTCATCTAAAATTCTTTGTCCGTTACTTAAAATTTCCAGAACTCTCGATATATAATGAAATACGGTATGAGATTATGTATTATTTCCTGGATAAATTTTGAAAAATGGAGTGAAGAGAAGGAAATATTTTCTTAAAGTGGATAGTAATAAACTAATATTGAAAGTTAGTACCTCTAAATATCTTGAACCCATTCTTATCTAATATCTCAAGACGCCGAATTTCGTCTCTCAATTCGACAGTCGACAGTCCTGATAGAAATAAAAATGAAGATAAAACCACTGATGAAAAAACTAGAACTTATTAAGAAGCGAAAATTTAATTTAATAATCAGCAAAATGATTCTAGTTATAAGCTGTTAAACAATTTCTTCCTCCTGCAGTTAATAGATCAGATGAGAATGGTTAGTTTTAGAAAGAGCGATTACTTCAATCTACAAATACAAACGACCATAGTTCGCGACTCTTCCGAATTGAAGCTTAAGGCATGAATAGAATCACCATGCTAAAAGGTTAGTGAAGAAAATGAAAGCCTACATTCCATAAATGAAAGCAATGGATTTTTTTAAATTCTGTTAACTTCGCCAATTTATTGCAAACATAATGGTATTCGGTGATACCTGATTCCGCTGATTTTCTTTAACTATTGAAATGGACTTGGACAACTTGGCAACTAGGGCTGATTTCAAGGGGACCAGTTTTTAAGTTTTTATTTATTTTTTTTTCTTTCGGACGCCCAATTGTCGATCAAGAAACTACTTTACTTTCGCATTTTTGGAGAAAGTAGGCTGCAAATCGGAGCTGCCTGACTGCTTAGGGAATCACAGGCTTGAAAATTTACATAATCCAATATTATGTCTTCTACCCCTACTCGATATTAACCTATTGTGTACTATGAGGTCATATTACAGTATTTTATACGTTCGTTTGACTTGATGGTTGGTTACCATACCTCGAGCAGTGAAGAAGTCCCACTGCTACTTCGCAGTTGCTCTGTGATTCCCTTCTGAAAACGGAGGGTGAAGATAACTATCCTAATCGACTAAGAGTTAGATAGTTTGAGAAATGATTTTTCTATAAATTGTTAATCAAATAGTTAACAAGGTGATTGAGTTTCCAAATCGGATTTTAACTTATTCACATTTCATTGACTCTCACCTTGACTTCTAAAAGCGTTAAGGCTACACATACATGATTGCTTTCCTCATTTGAAATTAGGTAGCAAGGTTATAAAAAGGCTATATTTTTTAACTTAATGATTAATAGGATATCTGGGAGGATATGGAGGAGGACTTGGATATGGAGGAGGACTTGGATATGGAGGAGGATACGGCGGAGGACTTGGATATGGCGGAGGATACGGCGGAGGATACGGCGGTGGTTTGGGATATGGCCTAGGACATGGAGGATACGGCGGATACCGAAGCGTTGGACTGGGAGGCTATGGCGGTGGCTATAGAGGAGTTGGTATCGGAGGATATGGTGGATACAGAGGAGGATATGGTGGATACAGAGGCGGATATGGTGGATACGGAGGTTATGGAGGATACGGAAGTAAGTGTTATCTGCGTTTGAAATTATTATTAAAGGGAATATGCCTATGAGCACTTCCTCCAGTAATACCCACTCAGTTAAGAAACCTTAATTATCTTAGTCATCTAAATCATACTTCCATTTTGTATTATTCTCTATTTTTCCAAAATGGCCATAAATGGCAATGGAAAAATATTTTCGCTGTAGACGAGCATTTGAAATTTTAAACAAGCTCTTCTGCAGGACTTCCATAGAGCCTTAATCGCGAGTCTCACGATTGTAAACACATGCACCGTATTTTAAATCAGTTCTAATAGACTGCCTCAAAGAATTACACCCCACTTTTAGATATTGAAATGAAATTAATATAACGAATATTCTAAAGTTTAATGTTAAGAAATTAAAGTTTAGTATTAGACTCTTGATAATTCTCGTTTCTTATCAATGCTTTGCTGTATTTCTCTTCATTTTGAATTCTTTTTACTATCTCATCGTTAAAATGCTGATAAAATTTAAATATTTAAAAAGTCGATGATGAGTATAGACTAATAACGTCAATGCTGCTAATTTCTTTTATTTATGAGCTTATTTTCTCTTTGCAGGAGGATGGTAAGAGGATGAAGACGACGAGAACACAAGTATTTCTATGTTATGTAAGAGCCCAACTTCTTTCAATAAATTTTTAGTTTCCTATAATTTATGTGCCTTATCATTTTGCAGCTGTAAATTGGTTATCCAATTATATATTGGTTGTAACCTTATCCTTCCATTGATAGAAGAAAATAATGTCGACCTAATCAAACTGTGCCGTTTATGGTGTCATCTTGTCTGAGGCCGCGTTTAGTAATAACACTCCTCTTCACTTCATCATCATTCAGAACTGATTGTGACGATTATAGGTATATCTTGTCAGATAAAATAAGAGAGATATCCATATAAGTCGTAGACCTGTTCTTCGATTCATTTTATAAACTGATGATAAAAAATATAGGAAAAAGTGATACGTATTTAGTATAACTTTCTTCTTGATATAAAGGTATCGGTTTTCTAGTGTAGCCGTCATTTATTTTTACAATATTTGGATGAAAAGATTGCTAGGCTATAAATATTACTCCACATTTATAAAATTTTGAACATTTTACATGATTATCGTGGAAGGGAGTTCACCAAAATCCCTAACCCGCTCCTAAGTCTGTTAGCCTCTCTAATACTCTGCGGTAAAAAACCGCAATTAACTATCTTCCTTGGAGATTATTTCCTTAAAAGACTTCTTGGTATTCTATCAGACGTCGCGATCGTTAATAACTAAATTAACAGAATCAACAACTTCGTCGGTAAGTTCTGTACTAAAGAATCCTTCGGATAGCTTCAATGGGTAATCGAATATCTTTTCCTAATCCCGCACAGTGAACTTTATCATAGCCGAATCACTCTTGTCGCACAAGATATCTCCGCTAAAAAATCGAGCTGTTCTACATTGGACCGTCCAATAATAATTTATAAATAATTATCCGGTAAATAATAATTCTATTTCATGAGAGTCGCAAATCTTGCAAAACTTTTCGAGGTGAGGTCGAAAACAAATGGCAGAAAGTACTCCATTTCTTCAACTATTGATGGACATCGTCTCAGAATAGCCAACCTTTGCACACCATCTGTCTCTCTTATCGTATTTCTTCGCCGAAGAATGAATTACTGCTATGTATTACTCCTTTAGGAGACGAACTCCAAAAGATATCCTGAAATGTAGTATGGTACACGAATAAAATTATTGGAACACACAAAAGTCATATCTACGCACTTTTCAGATTCAAATCAAACTACCAATATCTGCACCAATTTGAATTCACTCCAATGTCGTTCCATAGATACTAATAAAATACCAGTACTATCTTGTGACTCGACCTCTCTGTATGGGAGAATGTTGAAGGCAAATGGACTAAATGGCCCTTAATATTGATTAATAGATCGATCTTATAAATTGGGAAAAACCGGCTCTAAAACACTTTCCTGTGGAATACCAGACCTGATGCAAGTTGTGCAAAGTCATCGAAAAAATTCCGTTTAGCGCAACCAACTGAAAATTGTATTTTTTAATTTTTTCTATCCGGCAAAGTTTTCATCCATTGCGTAGGTTATCCTCATATGGATCAATTTTTCGAAAGCTTTTATGAGGTATAGAGAACTCTGTTCTCACAGATACGCTATTTTAACTACCTAAGTTATTAATGAATAATGGCCAACTGAGTCCCACATAAACTTCATTTACGGAAGTTGATAGCGTTAATGATTCTCTTGCACTTCAAAAAGATCTTGATAACTTTTTCTTGTGGTGTCAGAGATGGCACTTATTCCCAAAAATACCCAAATGCAAAGTCATTTCCTTCACTCTTAAAAAAATCTATCGCCTTGTTTTCATATCGCATCAATAACAACGAGCATCAAAGAGTCCGATCAATAGCTAACCTTGGTATTATTTTAGACTCGAAATTAAATTTTAACCTTCATTTATCTTCCATCCGTTGCCGTGCCTTTAAACTTTTAGGTTTTATCAAACGTAATTCATTTTTCAACTTTTCGACTAAGACTGTGATCCAGTCCTAATCGTCAATAGTTCGCCCTATTTTGGAATATGGGTCTGTTATCAGGAACCCTTCACTCTCGACTAAAATTGAATCTCTAGAAAGTGTGCAAAGGAGATTTATCAAGTGGCTCTGCCATAAAGAAAATATCAAATACTGCAGTAATGACTATGCTCGTCTATGTAAATATTTTGACATTTACCCCGTATGGGTAAGACGTAAGGTATTTGATATCTCCTTTGTGCGAGATATATTCTCTGTGGTATTTATGACTCAACATCTCTGTGCCGTCTCTTTGGCCTATTGGTTCCGTCACGCAGAACTCGTCAGTCTTCCCCTCTGGCTATTCCGTTTTCTAAGAGGAATGTGTACAAATTTTCCCGTCCCAAGATTAGCTACGACTGTGAATGAACTTTGTACTCATGTGGACTTGTTCACAGATCCCCTTAGTAAAATTTAAAGGATAGTTTACACGATATTTAAATAATGCTCATGTCCTTTATCTATTATTTTATTTGAGCTTATTTTATTTCTTTTTAAATGTTTGTGTTCATATCTCTTTACATTTATTTTTTGTGTGACTTTTTTTTATTATAGCATATGTAATTGGGGATTCCTGTATATGCTCAATAAATTACTATTATTATTATTATTCAAAGTATAATAAGTATCGACGTTGACATCAGTGGAATAGAGCAAACTTTAATACAACATAAGGTATACTTACAATCATCTCTCCGTGCAATATTCCATATTAATGGTGATCAGACGTATTGGTTCGTCTGTGCTTGTCCTTTTTCTTATTAACATCTGTATGATGCCATGAAAATTCATCATTGAGCCCTGAAATGTCCCAATTTCTCGACTTGAAACATTCTATCAAAATAAGTCTCAGCATGAACTAATTGATGAAGACCTTTCCTCAAGCTAAAATTTGTATAGCTTTTGATAAATGAGACATGTCCCATATTTGTCAAGTAGATGAGAAATTTAAGCTTAAAAATAATCATGCGAAAATCAATCGTAATCCTAAGTGCGACTGACATGTCGCTCATAAGTTCTATGTGATTGGGTGTAACTACCAGGAAAGCCATTCTAGTACATATGTTTTAATAACCCTAATTACGAAAATGATTGAATATGCATTTGCACGGCTATATAGGGTCTCAATTTCGCAAAATTGATCTCTGAACTTCCTATCCAAATTACTTGCAGGTGAAATCTAATGGTCGAAAGATTATAAGGTACGAGTAATGTATAAGGATTTTCCAAGAGAATTGGAGATAAATGCGAAATTGGAGAGACGCCTTTTTCGAGGATGGAAAAAGTAAAAAAAGGAGAAGTTTCGTGTTCTCGTTTGAAGTGTCCCGGGATATTGTCGACAAATTACGACCCCGCCTCGTCATGCTTCCCCGAAGGGAAGTGAGTTATGGAGTCCTCAAGGGAGGAGGGCAGCACCTTACCTTCTTCCTCTTCTTCGTTCTTTCCTCCATCCGCGTGTATCCCTCGAAACAGTTTTTCCTCAGCGTGTGACTTTAATCAATCGGTGAAGACAGTCTTCCAATCATCCTCTTGCCCCTCTTAACGAGGAAAAATAGGCTTTTCCCCTTTTTTCGCTCGGCCCTGGAAATTGAGTTAACGTTCATTTAGTCCTCTGGTTTTTCTCGTGAACGAACTTCATAGTTTATAAAAGGTTGTCGTTTTTTTGAATAAGTGAAATACAAGTGGAACGACGTAAGGGGTGTTGTATTTATTGGTATTCACCTTTAGCAGTAGGTAGAATTTTCCATTCTTTTCTGCAACAATTCTACATCTACATAAGCAATCCGCCTTTGGCGTGTGGCAGGGAATGATTAGACTGATGTTGTCAAGTAATGTATAAATATAAGATAACGCATGTGAGGATTCTTAAATAGCATAAATCCGATTGAGAGGCGTGGATGCACCGAAATTTTTATTAGGCCAAACAGTCCTTTGTACATTCCCTGTTTATAGTTAATTATGAGAATATTGTTGCAAACCATCATGTGTAGCCCTTCTGTACGCACCTTGTATAATACAAAATGTCAACTATCTGAAATGCGATTGCACCTGTTCTATCAACCCTCGTTTATAGCTTCGAGTATTGTAGCTGGTTTTTCATATTTACCCTCTTTGAATAAGAGTTCTTTCTCGTCTTCCTTCATTTCCTTATTTGTGTTTCTAGACTTTTATCTCCCTACATTCTTCTCCTTCGACCATATCTCTCTCCAGATCTCCCGCCCTCTCCTATCTCCGCAAGCATCGTCCCGTCCCTTTGTTTCCACATTTATCTTCCCTTCGTCCATTTTCCTTGCTCTCTCCCATAATTCCTTTTTATTCCACCACACATGCACACCGGAGGCATTCTATCTCCAAGCCTCTCGCCTTGTCCCTTTACAACTTCCACCTTTCTCCCCCCTTTACCACCTCTTCACTTCCTACTTCACATTCCCTGTGTTTGATAGTTTCCGGCGAATCCGTTACAAATTCCTATATCACGGAAAAGCGGGCGATACTACACCCATATTTCGCACCAAATTGCGAATCTAGCGACATTTATACAGCGAGGGCCGCTTCATTTGGTTCGACATTAAAACGTATGGACGATTAAATCAAACCTGCAAATGCGCACGACAACATGGAAAAGAACCTCAGCTACTTCGGAATTCCCGTCAATTGCACACGACTCAGTTCATTGTGTGTTTCCTTGCAAAATGTAAAAAATGGAGCTCAAATTGTGAATTTTCGTCGTATCGATCTCGTGACGGAAGTGACGATCGGTAATTGCTTCTAAGGATCTTCCCATCTCCGTTTTCATCACATGAAAAGCACCAATTTCAAAGGCGAAATCGACTGGAATTCCTAGGTATTACTCAGTTTTATTTCTAACTAGCCTAAATAACTTTGGGAAGAACACAATAATTTTATCCTACTTTAGCGTATACGTTCTTTTGGAAGCTATTATTTTGTTGGTTCTAAAGATCATTGCGTTTCGTGCAACTTATTCACTCATTTTTATATCTGGATAATTCGAAATCGATCTAATTTTTTATCGAATTCAATCCTCTCCTTACTGAGTTTTTTCTCGGTATGCCGCATATAAGCTCTTATTGAACACTACCTTCATATCTACTTCCTCCTCCGTAAGTATTTTCGCCTACTCGAGACGCCTTTCCCTTTAATATTTTCCAGTATTTGGATTTTGGCTCGCATTACTGAATACCTCGATCAATTTACGACCCAAGAGCCTTAACGCGATCTTCCATTCGATGGACATAGTCTTTTCTCTCAGAAGTCCTCCACTACTCTTTAATCTTTAAAACTTCTTCATTTGTCCTGCAAAACCAAAACCTCATCTATTGTCTCGCTGTAATATCTAGTCTTTTCCTCAACGCATGAAACGAAGCTTGAGCCAAGTCCTCCTTATTCTTAGGTTTGTGTTATTTATCCCTTCGTTTAGTCAGATGACGATCAAATCGCTCTTCCGACCTCGATTTATTTTAATCATGCGAAAATAATTAATTTAAATGTTAGATAATGAACTTAATATCAGATTATTTTAACGGTCTTCATCGTTTCAATTCAATATTGTATGTATCGTACTTAATGACTAGGAAATGTTATTCAATCATCAAAGTTGTCCATCTATTTTGCATTGAGTTCTATAATCTATCGTTACCACGTAGGGGTAATGTCTAGCACGTTTCTTGCCCCGATTCCCAGCTGTCTCTATTCCAAAAACAATAATTGACACCACAGGTTTCGACGTGGTCACGTCCTCTTCAGGTGGAGATTAATTTGTGGAATAAAGCAAAGTTACGTTATGCTGTGTTTTAAGATGAAATTNTCCAAAGGCTTCAATTTTCTTTATACTATTCTGTTTTAGTGTCCAGGCTTCAGCTCCGTATATTGTCGATTTTAAAGGAGATTTTGATAAAAGAAACCCATTATTTTAAATTTAAATATTATAGTGATTGTAAATCAACAATAATAATGTAATTACCTTAATAAATAGTATTAGTTATTATGTTAATGAATACCAAAAATATTCTCTCGAAAAATGAGGAAGTCTTAAAACAATGATTTCACAACGACCTAAATGGAAGGGGCGCCCACATTAAGACACCATGGGCGCCAATTTACCTCTGTCCAGCCCTGGAAATGAGAATCGGGCTCCCGGACAGCCAAGTGGGCAACGCATTTGACTTCAGTGAAAGAGTTTGGTGGTTTTCTGGATTTTGTGACTTCTGTTGTCTCGATATATTGAAGAAGCAGCGAGTCTGGATGCATAAGAGTTAAGAAGAAAGGAATGAAGGGGAAATTAAAAAAAAACACGTATGCAATTGCGAAATTATCCCTTGAAATTCCGTGAGTACTTTCGCATGACACATATGAGTACATTTTAAAATAGATATACAATGACATCTACTCTACGATCAACTTTAGGGAGTGCGTTTCAGCAGAGGAGATACTAACTGTTACAGTTAGGCACGAAATTCTTGATAGATGAAGTTTTTTTTAATTATAATATTCGCATGCATACCATTGCAATACGACAACATCAAAATCTTTTCTTCTAGTTTGTTAGTAAATGCATTAAGGAACTCCATTCTCAAGTACATTTTTTTGCATCTCATCAAGTTTCTTGATTGAAGGCAACAGGCTTTTAAGGAGTAGATAATCTTCATCCTCACTCATGCCCTATTTTTGTTCAAATCGCTTCTCTTGAATTTTCATTTAAAAGCAGGAAAACGGGTAAGGGTGACTTTGCGCAAGATGATGCGCGCCAGGAAAAATCCCAAGGAAGAATGGACTTGAAAAAATTCTGACAAGAACGGGAAACGAACCCGGGTCTCCCAATTGCCGGTCGGGTGCTCTGTCCATTGAGCTATCCCGACAGAAAATTTCTCCATTCTTCCTTGGAATTCATTTAAAAGGTTACATCTGAAGAGCTTGGTTTTCTAACTGTTGTTTCTTTTCTCTGAATCGAAATGGGTAACCTTCCTTTGCCCTGCAATACATTTCATTGGCGACTCTTTCTTTGACGGAATTCCTATTTTCGTTACTATGATGCTCATGATTTGAATTTATTTCCAAACACTTGGTAGTTTGGAGGATTACGGGAGGAGTTTTTACCGTAGGGGTTGGAGAACGATATTATCCTTTAGGAAGTCATTCAATTTCTGATGATCTTCCGCTTCATACCTCTTTGATATCGTCTGTGTATGTTTCATAAGGATTCCCACACATTTTGTGGCTGCTTGCCCGAAAAAAAAACATATTATGCTTAGATATGATTGATTTGTGTGCACACAAATGACTTCGTGTGTACCCAAATGACTTTAAAATTGTGTGCAATATTATTACACAAATTAAAAAACTATACACCACGATGACAAATAACGGCGAGATTTAGCCTAATATTCTTCCTAAAATCCCAATAGGTTTAGTTCTGAAAAACTGACAGGGACGAGCGTTTTTAAAAACTTCCAAATCTTTTTATAATTTACCCTTCAACTGAAAAATTGGAATATTGATTTCGGTTACCAGGAATTTTCTCATTTCTTACGAATGATAACATTTCTACCTCTTTGATACGAATGTATGAGATTAAAATTTAGACCAATCAAAATTCAATTACAGATAATTGACGTCGTCTTTATTTTCAGATTTTTAACTACTGGTTCGTCATTTCGTTCTATTTGACAACAATTTACATAATCGTTCGAAATGCATTAGGCCAAATCGTCAACGCTATCTGGAATAGACTATTAGGTATTCATCTCGCAACACCGGATCACGAAATATTTATTGAAATAGCTACTGGATTTTCTAAACGTTATAGGCAGCATAAATACAGGTTAAATATCCAGCTAAAAGTGGAGGTTTGTATAGAAATTACAAACATTTCTTTTCGATGGTATTGCAAGCCGTTTCGGACCATAGCTCCAGACTTATTGTCATCGATGTCGGTGGGAAGCAGAGTGATGGAGAAACACTCTCTGTATCTACTTTACAACTTTTTGGAGAATTACGAAGAAACATAACCGCCATCCGCTGGATTTGATAGATTTGCAGTCGATATGCTCTTTCTTTTGCTCGGTGGCGATGCTTATCCAATTTAAACCTACCTTATGAAACCATATTCTGAAAAAAAATCTTTCAAATTAAGAAAAAAATAAACAACCCGCGAAGAGTTTTTAAGTAAGAAAAAATAGTTACAAGGGGAGTACCAACTCAGCGGGAAACGGATTCGAGCGATACTTTCAGGCTATTTTCCTTGCTCAAAAATAACAGACACAACTAGGCATTTTTAACGCAAATTTAACAAACCGACAATCGGAGTTCGGCAACCACTCCATACACGCGCATCAGCATGAAGATCACGAATTTTCCTTGTAGAAAAATACTTTCTTCCATTTTTTTACAAATAACTTTCTTTTTCGCAATTAAATTTCATCTCGCATTTTTAAGTTATTCCGGTAATGATTGCGTGGAACATGAGCTGGTTTCAAATTGCGATGCAATTTGAACTTATAATGGCTAGGATGCTTGGATTCTCATATCTAGGATGGATATCTCAGTATTCCTGGTGTTTCCCGTTGGGGCTCGTACGACATAAAGGGGCCAAGTCAGTGACACTTGTGGCTTATGCTAAGAATTCGAATCCTATATGTAGCAATATAATACATGCTGTAGATCAGACCTAACATATATTTGAATAAATGTTCACAATGACCTAACTCCGATTGTTCGTTTGTTAAATTTGCGTTAAAAATGCCTAGTTGTGTCAACGGTCGGACACGTGTTTATTATTTTTGAGCCAGGAACATGCCCTGAAAGTCTCACACTAATATGTTTACCACAAAGGTGGTACTCCCCTTGTTAGTTATCGTCATTGGAGAGCCTTAGAATGCTCAATTAGAATAGAGTGAATTAATAAAGCAACTGAGACTTCCATCGAAAAAGCAAAGAGAATTAAATGTATTTGTTTGGTAAATAAAATATGCATTGATCTTGAGGGAAACTTGTCTCCATCTACAGAGCAGTATATTAATAATAATTATTACTGAGCCGCAATGTGGCAAGAAATTTCTTTAGTGGCTGAACTAATAGCAAGAGGAATCTGAATGGTTTTGCAAGATGATATCGGTTTTCTCGAAATACATTTTTGTAGAAAATACGACATCCCATGAAATATAGTACAATTACACCCATTCATATTTTAAATTTTGCTAGCGCTAAGGAAGATTTTCTTATCACGTAGTGGAAAAATGCCTTTCCCGAAAAATCTCAAATATCTTTCAATTACTTCGGAATCATTTATTATCAATCAATGGAATTATTTAATCATCATCAGTGGAAATAGGTATGAATAATATTTTAACGATAAATTATAAAAATGATAATTAGTCAAACGTGACTGAATATAAACATGAAGATAGAAAATATTTAGGAATTTCTTTCACTCCAAAGCTAACAGAATTAGTACAGTTGGCGAGACGTGAGTGGGCCAACTGATGAAACTCGCCGTTATGTCGTTGCACAAGTATGACCAAAAACGTTAAAGAGAAATTGCGTATACCGTGCGTTTATCACGACACAATTTCGAGTAAGCCCTTCATTTGACTTTGATATAACAATAACATGTAAATAGAATTATTACGACACAATTTTGAGGAAGCATTTCATCTGAGTTGGAGGTAAGCCCCGAGGAACGATAACAACACGAGTGTCACCAATGGCTCCAGCCGATGGCATCCGCTTTGCTCCGAGTACATGCCGCCATCGGCAGCACTTGGCTTCCCTCGCTTCGCATTGTTTCCGCGTATTCCATTTTGTTTATGCAGAGTTCCGTCTCTATTCCCAAACTTTCCACTCGAAGTCCATTCGCGTTCTTCCTTCAGTTCCGGTTTACGATAAGTCTTCCGATAGCCCCCTCTTTCCTCGTACCCTTTGCTCTTCTCGTATTCCTTTCTTCTTTCGTGTCCTTTTCTTCTTTCGTATTGTTTTTTATTCTCGTATCCTCTGCTTCCTTCGAACCCTCCACCTCGCGAATTGGATGGCTCGTCTCCTTTGAAACCTTTTCCGACGAAGTCCTTCTTTCCCCAGGTCTGTACGGTGCAATCCTTGTCGTCGAATCCCGTCGTGGATAAGTGGTGGTCGCCCATACTCGATACCACGCGTTCCTGAAATTTGACGCAAAATTGCTCTTTTAAATTACATGTGAGAAATTACAGAATTAGAAACAGCGCAGAAAACGAGTAGCCGATCCTATTGGCACTGTGAGATGAATACGACGAGAACCTCTCACAGACTTGAAAGCCTCAACAGTAGCGCATGCTGAGTAAATAAGAAATATGAGGTTAAAAATCTTGATATCCATTCATTTGGAGCAGAAATTAAATTAAACATACCATTTCCATTCTTTAGTTTGGAATGAAAATAAACGTAAGGAAAAGTAATGAGATCTACCAAAGGAAAGAAAGCTAAGTTAACGATAAGGGAGATGGTGGAAAACTAGAACAAGTAGAATAATTTTCTCACTTAGGTACCGTTCTCTCTTTGGATGGGAGGTGTACAGATGAGGTTAGAAAAAGAGTAGTATTGGCCAAGGAAGCTTTTGCAAAGCGAAGGGAACTGATGATTGCTACATAAAGGAATCAGAAAAAGGTTACTAAATCCTTGGTGTGGAGTAGAGCTGTAGGAGTGTGAAACGTGGACCTTAAGAAAGGAGGACATCGAAATGTAGGAGGCCTTCGGGATGACTTAGAATAGAAAAAGTGAGTTGGGTCGATAGAAAAAAAATACAGAAGTACTAGAGATTAGAGGTTTTTAACTGAAGTAATTGAGCATCGAGAGAGGAAATAGGTGGGTCAGATATTGCGAGGAGAGCAATTGATAAAAAATGTAATTGATGTTAGATAACTTAATAGTCCAGTAAGTTTATACATCCGACCTTGCCAAAGGTCACGTAGTTCTGACTTCTTAATATGTTGTTATACAGGTCCATGTCGATAATAGGATACAAATTTTGCAGCTTTGAAAGACGTGCAAACAAGTGCGAGCCTAAAATGGTATAAAACAAAAACTTCGCAAAAATAGATTTTTTGAAAAAATCTATAAAACGGTTTTGAGTACAACAAATTTCGATTAATATATAACATCATTTTCGAAAGAAATATTGGGCCTGCGAGCGTTCTTTTGCTTGAAATTAATTTCTTGTAAGTTTCCTCCCAGGTTGAGCGCATTTCCCGATATTTGGCAAGATACACGACCGAAACGGAAAGTTTTCATTTTTTGTAAAAAATGGCCAACTGTTGATGAGCCGTTTCTCGGAAAATTCTAAACATAAGAAGCCCATTTTGGGCTTAATTTCGCTTTTTTAAAATTGCGTAGCTCGTATGTACGGGTCTTTCAAAGCTGCGAAATTGGTTTTCTACTATCGACATGGGTCTTAATAACAAATTAAAAAATCAGAACTACGTGGCCTTTAAGGAGGTTGAGCCCTGTTTTGTGTATAAATAGACTGGACTATAAACGCTGAGGTAACCAAGAAACGGTAAATATGGCACAGAATAAGGAATCGGAAAATGCACATGAATCTAAGTCTATAGGATTCTATATCTACGTCTATAGGACGCCTACGTGATTCCCACCGGGGGTGAAAATCACGTAGGCGTCTATACATTTAGCTCAAAAATACCAATTATATTAAAGCTCCTATAGACTACAAATTTAAAATTACAAGAATGTCTAAAAAATTATATCTAT
Source organism: Ladona fulva (assembly GCA_000376725.2). Taxonomy (NCBI): domain Eukaryota; kingdom Metazoa; phylum Arthropoda; class Insecta; order Odonata; family Libellulidae; genus Ladona; species Ladona fulva. Next base: position 120,986 of record KZ308616.1, read on the forward strand.
CATGCCACTATTGTTGCTGTGATTATCATCACTATAGTGTTATTAAAAGGAAATAGATCGATTAATAGTATGCAAATAAAACATAAGAAGCGGAGATGATTATCGGTTCCGATAGATTAATTAATCAAANTGCCTTTAAACTTTTAGGTTTTATCAAACGTAATTCATTTTTCAACTTTTCGACTAAGACTGTGATCCAGTCCTAATCGTCAATAGTTCGCCCTAGGAATATGGTGTCTAATGAAATTCGAGAAGCAAAGAATGTTCATTATAAAAAGCAATTTGACAACATAGGATCCTGTTCTTTCTGGAAAAAATGGAAGGTCTTCGATGAAATTTTGTGTAACAAAAGGCATAAGAGAGTCTTGATGACTCTCTCATAAAGCATTTGGGTCAAAATAGAGATCCTAAGCAGATTGCTGATGACTTTGCCCAGTTCTTTGCAAATAATCTTAATGATGTTAGTCACTCTTGTTCATATAATAGATCTATACTACCTATCATTCACTATGATAGTGTGCACTGCTTTTATATACATAAGATTACCCTGACATCTATAAATGTTCTCATTGGTAACCTAAATAATAACAAGTCTCCTGGATTTGACAGAATAAGAGTATCAGATTTAAAACTTCTTAAAAACCGTATCAGTCCTATACTACTAAGTCTGATTAACAAAAGAATAGAATTGAGTATTGTTCCTAATGAATTTAAGGAGACCATTGTCAGACCAATACACAAAGGAAATGAACCTGGTTAGCTGCAGAATTATCGGCCTATCTCTATTCTCCCAATTTTTAATAAATTATTAGAAAGACATGTTGCTACTTGTCTGAATAAATACCTTGATGGAAATAATTTATTATCAAGCAGTCAGTTTGGCTTTAGAGCAAATTCTGGTACAGCTGATGCATTTTTGTATTTTTGTAACTTGGTTAATAGCAATCTTGATAAAAATAATCATCTGTTGGTTCTCTTTTTAGACTTCACTAAGGCATTTGATACTCTTTCTCATTCTAAATTACTGGAAATCTTAAATCAATATGGTATCATTGGAGTTTTCAATAATTGGTTTGCTAGTTATTTGTCAAATAGGAACTGTAGGGTTAAGGTGGCTGATTCCTATAGCAAAGAATATGTAATTAAACGTGGTGTACCTCAAGGGTCTATCATTGGCCCAATTTTATTTAACTTGTATGTGAATGATTTGAAAGATATAATGAAATACTCCTCTGTAATTCAATATCCAGATGACACAATAATGGTAATTGGTCATAAACAATTAGATAAGGCAGAAGAACTATTACAGTATGACTTTAACTTGTTTCTGAAGTGGGCACATGACAGAAATCTTATTGTTAACAACAAGAAATCCATTGTCATGCATATTCATTCCCCACATAAGAGTGTTCAACGCACTATAAACATTGCTTCTCATAATTGTGCATATCTTCATGAGAACTTGTATTTGCCTAATTCTGAGTGTTGTTGCCCAAAGCTTCAAAATGCATGTACCTATAAATATTTGGGTTTGACTATTTACCAGCACTTCAAATGGGATTCTCATATGCATGTTTTATGTAATAAACTGAGACAGACACTTTTTACTTTCTACCATCTTCATAAAATTCTTCCAAGCAATGTCCTTCGAATATTGTACTTTGCACTTTTTGAATCTTACTTAAGAAATGGTATTGTAGGATGGGGAGTGACAGCAAAATATAAGCTTTTGTCATACCTAGATTCTACAATAATTATGGACAGTATCAACTTGAATGTCTNGATGTAGGCCTCTCCAAGCGCTTTCCAATTCTCTCTATTCTGAGCTTCCCGTTGCCATGTTACCCCTAAATACTGAATGATGTCTCTGTTCCATAAGTCCCTTGGTCTTCTTATTGGTCTCTTCACATCTCTTGGTATCAAGTTCAAAACTACTGATGTCCATCGGTTGTCGTTTCTTCTCGCAACATGGCCTGCCCACAGCCATTTCGGTGATCTTACCTTATCTATGATTTTTGTCACTCCTGTCATCTTCCTAACCCAGGTATTGCCTTTCCTGTCTCTTCTCGTGATTCCAAGCATACATCATTTCATACTTCTTTGTGTAGTCTAAAGTCGCTGGGTTATTGCTGCGTTTAACATGTAATGGATAGCTATCTTTTGAGAGCTATCCATTACATATCTCTCTCTCTCTATATATAGAGAGAGAGATACGTAATGGATAGCTCTCAAAAGATAGCTATCCATTACATGAATATGTTTCACTTCCATGTGTCAAAACTGATAGAATGACATGGTTGAAGACCTTTCTCTTCAAGATCATTGGCATTTTCGACTTCAGAATATGGGCGTTTCTTCCGAAGGCACTCCAGCCTAGTTTCATTCTTCGATTCACTTCGTTAATCCTGTTTTTCTCTCCTGTCGTAACCAGTTGTCCCAGGTAAGTGTATTCTGAACAAACATCAATGGGTACCTCTTGTAGTAGGATTTGTACTTGTGCTGCAAAAGAATTATATATTACCTTAGTTTTTGATAAGTTTATCCCGAGTCCTATTTTCTGCCCAGCCGCATTAAGTTCTTGAAGTCTTGAGGCTAGATCTTTACCGTTGGTTGCGAAGAGTACTATATCATCTGCGAAACGCAAATGACTGATGACTCCATGATCCAATGACTCCATTGATCCGTAGGCCTCTTTCCTCCCAGTCTAAGGTTTTAAAGACTTCTTCCAGAACGGCTGTAAAAAGGATTGGTGAAAGGCAGTCGCCTTGTCTCACTCCCTTCTCAATTCGGAATGCCTCTGTTTCTTCATGCAGCATTACAGAGGCTGTGGCGTCCTTGTA
>KZ308616.1:134914-147941 GCA_000376725.2 Ladona fulva
GGACCTAGGGATTCTTCCCAACAAAAGTTTGCAGGGTGCCTCTCCTGTTGTTGTATGGGGTGTTATCCTGTTATTGAATAGAAAGCGAGGTAAGGCTTCATGTAATGGAACCTGAGAATGTAATAAAGCCTTCACCTTATTTTTGAACTCTTTGACAAGATTTTCTGCCGCTCCATTTGTAGCTGGATGATATGGAGGAGCTCTTATGTGCTCAATGTGGTTCATCTTACAGAAGTTAGAAAATTGCTCAGAAGTGAAACATGACCCATTGTCTGATACAATTACCTCAGGCAACCCAAATGTGGCAAATATTGTTCTCAGTTGAAAAAGGATTTCTTCTGTACTGCCTGTCTTTAGTTCTTTGATTTCAGGCCATTTTGAAAAACTGTCTATCATGACCATAAACAATTTGTTTTGGAAAGGTCCTGCTAAATCTATATGCAACCTTTGCCAAGGTGTATCAGGCCTTCTCCATTCTTTGACTGGGGCTTTATTTGGCATTGGTTTATTTACTAAACATGACACGCAAGATTTTGTTAGAGGCTTTATATCTTTATCCGTTTTTGGCCACCAAACATATGATCTAGCTAAAGATTTCATTTTTACTATACCTAAATGGCTGGAGTGTAACTCATTCAGAATTTTACAGCTTAAGGCTTCTGGAATTACAACCCTTCTACCCCACATTAGACACCCTTGATCTACTAACAACTCATGTTCCCTATTGCTGAAGGGTTTTAAGTCTTCCCCTACTTCTTCAAACATGCAGTAATCAATGACTGTGCTAATTGTCTGATCTTTTCTAGATTCTTGTTGAATATTGTTAACAGTTACAGGTAAAAATTCTATCTCACCTGCTTTTATAAATGATAGTTCCTGAATTTCTGGCTCATCAATGGGAAGAGGTAGCCTTGACAGACAGTCAGTCATGTCATACCCTGGAGGATGCTGCTCTTGGCAGGCAGTTTTCTATCAACTTTTGATGGCTTTAAGGTTTTTGTGACTCTGATTATAACTTCGCCATCAGCGGTAAGCTTCCTTGTGGTGTATACAAGAAAACGTGTAGTATTTGTTTACTTATTTTACGACTATGTATTTCAATGACCTGAAGGAAGTATTGGGCTCATCCATTAGTTCGTTTGCGGCTTCTGAAGGGAGGATTTGTGAAAATGTTTACACAATTAAGAGAAGATGAAAACAAAATTTTCAATTACCATACTCATAATTGTAAGAGTTACATGAAGTATCCCAGATCTCTGGATACTGCTTAAGTTCCTCGATGAACAACTTGACATCGAATGAATTTTCAGCAGTGTCCATCCCTTGTACCAAAGCACGTGTGCACTGCATAATGCTTTCTCACAGACTGCTACACTGCTAAACGCGGTCCTGTAGCGGTGTTGCAGCAGTGGTCTATATTCAACTATGTTGTTCTATTCTTCTTCTCTTGTTTCGTCGTTATTACCTCGATTTCTCACAAGTGATCTAATGCCGCTACTTACGATAGTATGTCCTGACTTTCATTGATTGCTAGGTAACTTATGCGGCACAATGCAAATATCAATATAATATTGCACATAAAAATCATACTTAATATTTGCAATGTTTCATCTATTGCTTCATACAGTAACTCATCATTATGACTAAAATTATATTTTCAGGAAGGCAATTCAAAAATTGTACCATACAAACATAAAATGAATAATTTTCATCAAATAATGAAGTGAAATATATAAAAATTTTCTTCTATATTAACGATAGCTAGCTTTATATCTTTATATCTCTATATGATAAAATTTGACATCAGTACACACTCTAATGGGCTTTCAAAAGCATTAACTTGATGTGAACACTGCATAGGCACAAAAATGATGGAAATAACTGGATGGCAATATACAAAGATCAGTCACATTGAATAACTTTTCCACTTGTGATGGGGCAGCTTATTTGAAATCTTTACTGATCTTCATATCGAAACAGCTATAAAAGGGATGAAACCATAAAGTAAATAGTTTTTGGACTTTGGTGTGGATTGTGACCAAATTAACCCGTTTAATCAATTAGGTTTTGGATGGATAATACAAACTGAATATCAGGAATATATTTTCATTCATTTGATGAAATTGAATTCATTGCATTATGGGCTAATAATCTAACAAGCACACAATATACATTTGCACATATATCTGTAAGCATGTATATACAAAAACGTAAATATGTACATGCATGTATACAACCATGCACACAAACACTTTTCACTCAATGTTATAACTTTAACATAAATATTTAAATTTTAATGCAACATGAAAGGTGTTGTTCAGGGATGATGAAATTATTTACTGATTAAAAAGTATCACAAGGAATAACAAGTGTGAAAAATAGCAACATGACTGGGACTCGAAACCCAGGTTTCCCACTTTCCGGGCAGGTATTCTAACCACTGAACTACCATGCCTCATCTCTTCCACATTGTTAAGGGAATGCTTTAAAGGATGAATAATTTATAGATATAATATTGATGATTAGTACCCAAGGAGAGGTATTAAGGTATAGATTGCACATTGACAATATTGTGTAAGCTATTAAAGAAATGATGCAATAACTTTACATGCCTGTAAAAATGTACAAAAAGTAGCACATGGCTACTCAAAAATGTAGTGGAAAAATTAATTGAGCATGACTATTGGTGATTTTGATATAAAGATGAGCAAGTTTTATACAATAACTTTTTTGTAGTGTAACACTAATGATATAAATAAGAATGTGATTCTAAAAACAATGTTCTGAAACCTAAACAGGGTCCAGTATAGTGATATTGACAACAGATAGTTGATTATACTACCAGAGATGAATATTTGATGTTCCAAACAAAAATAAAAAAGTATTTTCTAGCTATTAAAGCTGTTAAATTTGAAATTAAAGTAATATAGAGGATAAGAAATCTGAAAAATATATATTTTTCAATGCTAAAACAATCCTTCAGTTTAGATGTTCATCATCCAATGGAATCCTTTGAACATCATAAAAGTATGTGATAAATACTTTGGCTTAATAATAAGGCAATTATATGCAATAATTATAAAACATTAAATATTTTTAAAATGCTACAAGATCACTGTTTCAATGCTTGAATTAGTAAGAATTACTGGACATTATCATGTATTTAACTTCCAAACAACAGAAGTTTAACTTGAAATAAACTCTTTGTAAGTGTACTTAAATTACAGGAATGCTGAATATATCCCGATTATATCACAGAATTTTTCAATGTACAACTGAGTTTCTTTCACTACCTCATCAAATGTATCCAAAAATTACCTCCATATCGTAATGATTAATCATGCCTCTGATTCCTAACACAGCATACTTAAACTAATCTTAACAGCCAGTTTAAGCAAAAGCTTCTCCTTCCAAAACAGAGACAATACCTGATAATAATATGAGACATTTCTGACCAAATACCAAGCAACTGCTTCATCAACAAATTCCCATGCGTCAACCAGGCAATACCTTATCGAGATACAGATAATTATGGCAAAACATGATGATTTCTGCAAGGAGGATTTTTAATCCAAACCTTGTGAGCAAGGTACTTGAAATCTGCTCAAGAGAGCATGACAGCACATCTTATATTGATGTTCACCTTATATTGATGATTTGAGTAAAATTACTGATATCCATGTATGCCAGAGTCATTAACACTGTATGAGGTTGAGTAAGGATAGTCAAATCAAAATATGATATTCAACTGGGGGTCTGCTGCACCACTGATCGAGGGTTGGAAGGTGGCACTACTCCCCTTTTGCTATGCTCCAAGTTTTGAGCAAGCACGTCTGAAAATTTCATCTTCCCTATATTCATCCTTACAGCTTCTATGGAGCGGAAAAGAGAGTCAGCTGACAAATCATCAGGAAGCCGGGTCAGGAATTGGGCCCCTCGAATAAAGTCAAGACTCAAGAGCAACTCTTGGTTCAGATGAAGAACACCTAAAATAGAGAGAAAGTCTTTGAGTACATATGAAAAGCATTACTTTTTTCACAAACCTAAGAAAGAATACACAAGAAAGCAAGATGATGATGTTACTTTAGATTATACCCAAAATTTCCGTTTCACTCTGTGATCGACAAAGATAAAGAGTTTGACAGTTGGAATAAATGCTGAATAATTTTTTTCTATANCCTACAAAGACTTTTTTCATGTCCGTTTCTCCTTGGGAGTTTTCCGAGATGCACGACTTATCGTGCCAAGTCATCTTACCCATTTCCATGGGAAAGAAGCTTAGATATATGTTTACCATGTATTTATCTTCTGTAATTGAATGATTAAAAGCTTGTGAGTTGAATAGAAACATCAAATTTTACCATAAAAGTAAGAAAGACAATTATTTTAGACTATGAATGTACGTAGTAAATATTTTTTAACCAATTATTTAAACTCAGTAAATAAAGAGAATGAATTTTTGCATTTTTAGAAACTAGAGAAGAATGAACTTAATATTCAGGCAAAAATTAACTGCTGTATTTTCACATATTTACATAGCGAGATACTTCCTACAGAGATTTGCTCATTAATTGATTGTTAAATTGAACACTTTTAACAAGAGGGTTTTATGTACATAAATATAAAATCAAGGTAACCAATACTCAGATCTTTCCATAAGGAAAAAAACAGTTTATTTACAGTACTATTCAAAAGGACAGATAACCACATACCAGGACATTATATTGATAAAAATTACAACATGTCCCTGGTGGTATATTTAAGAGATTCAAAACCATTAAATGATGTACATTTTAACATATGCATTACTAGAATGCAAATATCAATATAATATTGCCAATAAAAATCATACATAATATTTGCAATGTTTCATCTATTGCTTCATACAGTAACTAATCATTATGACTAAAATGATATTTTCAGGAAGACAATTCAAAAATTGCACCATACAAACATAAAATGAATAATTTTCATCATTTCATGAAGTGAAATATATAAAAATTTTCTTCTATGTGTATGATAGCTAGCTATATATCTTTCATGATAAAATTTGACTTATCAGTGCACACTCTAATGGACTTTCAAAAGCATGAACTTGATGTGAACACTGCATAGGCACAAAGATGACGGAAATAACTGGATGGCAATATACAAAGATCAGTCACATTGAATAACTTTTCCACTTGTGATGGGGCAGCTTATTTGAAATCTTTGCTGATCTTGACACATCGAAACAGCTATAAAAGGGATGACATCATAAAGTAAATATATTTTGGACTTAAGTGGATTGTGACCAAATTAACCCCTGTTTAATCAATTAGGTTTTGGACGGATAATACAAACTGAATATCAGGAATATATTTTCATTCATTTGATGAAATTTAATTCATTGCATTAGGGGCTAATAATCTAACAAGCACACAATATACATTTGCACATATATCTGTATGCATGTATATACAGAAACGTAAATATATACATGCATGTATACAACCATGCACACAAACACTTTTCACTCAATGTTATAACTTCAACATGAATATTTAAATTTTAACGCAGCATGAAAGGTGTTGTTCAGGGATGATGAAATTATTTACTGATTAAAAAGTATCACACGATTTAAAGGATGAATAACTTATAGATAGAATATTTTATACTATTGATGATTAGTATCCAAGGAGAGCTATTAAGGTATAGATGGCACATTGACAATATTGTGTACGCTATTAAAGAAATGATGCAATAACTTTACATGCCTGTACAAATGTACAAAAAGTAGCACATGGCTACTCAAAAATGTAGTGGAAAAATTAATTGAGCATGACTATTGGTGATTTTGATATAAAGATGAGCAAGTTTTATACAATAACTTTTTTGTAGTGTAACACTAATGATATAAATAAGAATGTGATTCTAAAAACAATGTTCTGAAACCTAAACAGGGTCCAGTATAGTGATATTGACAACAGATAGTTGATTATACTACCAGAGATGAATATTTGATGTTCCAAACAAAAATAAAAAAGTATTTTCTAGCTATTAAAGCTGTTAAATTTGAAATTAAAGTAATATAGAGGATAAGAAATCTGAAAAATATATATTTTTCAATGCTAAAACAATCCTTCAGTTTAGATGTTCATCATCCAATGGAATCCTTTGAACATCATAAAAGTATGTGATAAATACTTTGGCTTAATAATAAGGCAATTATATGCAATAATTATAAAACATTAAATATTTTTAAAATGCTACAAGATCACTGTTTCAATGCTTGAATTAGTAAGAATTACTGGACATTATCATGTATTTAACTTCCAAACAACAGAAGTTTAACTTGAAATAAACTCTTTGTAAGTGTACTTAAATTACAGGAATGCTGAATATATCCCGATTATATCACAGAATTTTTCAATGTACAACTGAGTTTCTTTCACTACCTCATCAAATGTATCCAAAAATTACCTCCATATCGTAATGATTAATCATGCCTCTGATTCCTAACACAGCATACTTAAACTAATCTTAACAGCCAGTTTAAGCAAAAGCTTCTCCTTCCAAAACAGAGACAATACCTGATAATAATATGAGACATTTCTGACCAAATACCAAGCAACTGCTTCATCAACAAATTCCCATGCGTCAACCAGGCAATACCTTATCGAGATACAGATAATTATGGCAAAACATGATGATTTCTGCAAGGAGGATTTTTAATCCAAACCTTGTGAGCAAGGTACTTGAAATCTGCTCAAGAGAGCATGACAGCACATCTTATATTGATGTTCACCTTATATTGATGATTTGAGTAAAATTACTGATATCCATGTATGCCAGAGTCATTAACACTGTATGAGGTTGAGTAAGGATAGTCAAATCAAAATATGATATTCAACTGGGGGTCTGCTGCACCACTGATCGAGGGTTGGAAGGTGGCACTACTCCCCTTTTGCTATGCTCCAAGTTTTGAGCAAGCACGTCTGAAAATTTCATCTTCCCTATATTCATCCTTACAGCTTCTATGGAGCGGAAAAGAGAGTCAGCTGACAAATCATCAGGAAGCCGGGTCAGGAATTGGGCCCCTCGAATAAAGTCAAGACTCAAGAGCAACTCTTGGTTCAGATGAAGAACACCTAAAATAGAGAGAAAGTCTTTGAGTACATATGAAAAGCATTACTTTTTTCACAAACCTAAGAAAGAATACACAAGAAAGCAAGATGATGATGTTACTTTAGATTATACCCAAAATTTCCGTTTCACTCTGTGATCGACAAAGATAAAGAGTTTGACAGTTGGAATAAATGCTGAATAATTTTTTTCTATAAATTAAAAACAGTAATTTAAGTGGTAATGATCTGAAACAAGCTAGCAGATGTTTTCCCTATATGAGAATTCTTGAAATTACTTTGACAGCTGAGGTCATTTCACACATGTGGGCTCTCATTAGGAATCAAACCTGTGACTGCTTCCACCAAAGTCTAACACTTGGCTATTCAAGAGCCCTGCAGTTTACAATTACATACGATAGCACCTAGGTTAGGTTCTTACCAAGGGCTGTTCTGAAGAGGAATTCTTCGCCATCTCGGAGGAATACATCCCAGACACGGCAAGCGATATCTAATGGCATAGCCTTGGCAAAAACAGTATACAGCCATTCTAGGAGATAGAGGTCTGGAGAAAGGCCCTGCTGCTCAAAGTGTTGACAAAGGCGAGGAAGATTTTCACGGAAAAAGTCCTTGTAAGTTGCATAATAAGCCTCCATCTAGGGATTAATTAGAAATTTTAGAGATATTACATAAAGATCTCTTTCACAACAGAATATATAAGCAAAAAAATGTATGAAAAAAAGAAGTAATAACTGAGCAAATTTTATTAGGATTGCTTCTCTAATCTTTTTATCTTCTGTTGGTCTCCTTCCAAATACAATCATTCATTACAGAGGAGGAATTACAAAAGAAAGTGTTTCTTGAAATGAGTACTGCGCTCTTTTGATTCTCTTACTTTTCTGCAGTCTTTCTAACGAATTCTGCAGAAAGTCGTCACTTTAATTAACACCAGTTATTATTGTAATAAATTAGCTGCACATTTATCATAAAACATTTGTTCTTTTAAAATTAAACCTTAAGCAAGGCTTTTTCATTGGGTTACTGCAAATTTTTCAGAAACACAAGGGTTACATTTCAAGTTCCTTTATACTTGTCACAACCGATTGTTCTGTGCATTAATTTACGAAAATACTCAGACATTATTACAGGTAAAATTGTTAACTCAAAATGCTATATTCAACTATGATACAATTGTATTAAATACTCGGATTCTGCAAGACTGAGAGAAAGGTTACCGAGTGTCTCCCAAGCACACAAGTTGTATTCCAATGTGAGAAAACATTTCCAGGGGATAGATATAATTGCTTCATATTGAACAAACTGTGGGAAAATATGTTGATGACATGAACATAATTTAAAATTCAAGAGAGTCGAATTGAACTCGGAACATCAGTGTTCTAACAAAAAATTTGTGCTATGACATTATAAAATTGACATGCATACATAAAATACATGACATTGGCTGCTTTATTAAAAATAATAATATTGAATAACATAATAATCAGAACTAACATTTTCCACTATATCACTCAATCCTAAAAAAAGTCATCAATGTTGAAAAATTTTTCTCAAGTCTCATTTTATGAAAAAAAAAATGAACAGAAGTTCACTTCAGATCTGAGCATCAGCTATCTCGTTAGCTCTTATTCCTTCATCTTCTTCAGTTACACTTACATCACTTTACGGCAGAGGCAATAGTAAGCCAATAATACCCTTCCTTCTGTTAATTAAACGATTTGCTATGAATACATCTCATTGACTGTATTTATTTTTCTCTCTCTTTATTTGCTTCCAGACTTTTAATTATGAGGATTACCTGACGATCTGACATGAATATTGCCCATTCAAACACAGCCTTTGGCTGAAATAATTACTATTAGCTATTAGATAATCTTACTTTTTGGAACTGATCATGTTCTTTCAATTGATCTAGCAAACTATTGTTATCTTTAGATATGTAATTTCATTTTGTAACTGTAACTTTTAAACTTGGATTCTCTGCATTTTATGGCTTGTAATCAAACACTTTTCACTCAATGTTATAACTTCAACATGAATATTTAAATTTTAACGCAGCATGAAAGGTGTTGTTCAGGGATGATGAAATTATTTACTGATTAAAAAGTATCACACGATTTAAAGGATGAATAACTTATAGATAGAATATTTTATACTATTGATGATTAGTATCCAAGGAGAGCTATTAAGGTATAGATGGCACATTGACAATATTGTGTACGCTATTAAAGAAATGATGCAATAACTTTACATGCCTGTACAAATGTACAAAAAGTAGCACATGGCTACTCAAAAATGTAGTGGAAAAATTAATTGAGCATGACTATTGGTGATTTTGATATAAAGATGAGCAAGTTTTATACAATAACTTTTTTGTAGTGTAACACTAATGATATAAATAAGAATGTGATTCTAAAAACAATGTTCTGAAACCTAAACAGGGTCCAGTATAGTGATATTGACAACAGATAGTTGATTATACTACCAGAGATGAATATTTGATGTTCCAAACAAAAATAAAAAAGTATTTTCTAGCTATTAAAGCTGTTAAATTTGAAATTAAAGTAATATAGAGGATAAGAAATCTNTTCTCTGTGGGTGTCTTTGGGCAATTCAGGGTTTTCTTTGTCAACCTTTAGTTGCAAAGATTTTTTCCAACACTACACTCTTTCTTTTAGTTTACAATCATATTATAATGACATACGAGGTTAGGAGGAAGAGAGGCCCACCTGGGCCTAACCTCACCAATAAAGGGTCTACCTATCTAACTTCAGATATGGTCAAAATACCTACCAATGTTTTTGCTTACTCATGATATTCTAAGAATGGACCAAGGCCATGAATGTTTTTCGTTCTATATTTTAAATTAAAGAAATTATAATCTTTAACAACTTCAATTTGACATTAAATTTCTTCAGCAATTTTATTACAGCAATCATTTTCCATTGGCACATATATTTTCAGATAATCTCCTTCGAGGACAAGAAAATTAATAAGCTGCCAACTGGATTATGTTCAACCTCTTTCTGTAGAAAAAAAAATAAAAATATTCAAATAAAAATCTTCAAATTACGGGCATCTAAAGAACTTACAACAGGTTCCTTGAGTCTAAAGAAGGCAATATGGCAGGGACGGTTAAGAAGGTTGGCAAAACATATGAAGGCATCTGGAGCATCCATGTTAAGAATAAGAACAGCAGCCAGAAAGGACATTCCTTGAACATAGCCAACATCTGGGCGATAGCACACATATGCACCTATTAGACTGTGGAGAATGTCATAATATGGACCACCCTGAAATCAATGACAAAATATAAATGAATATTAAATCACACATGATAAAATACACATCACAAAAATGAACACCTTAATCAAACATGGAGATAATTATGGCCATCCAAGAATATAACAAAACTATTCACTTATTTTTAATATAATTTATACAGCTTACATTCCTGAGTGTATAATCCTTGCTTTGTTCACCTGAAAAACAACAGTGCTTCTTGAAGGCCACCTTATGGGTCACAGAAATACTGTGCTTAAGATACCAGTGCATATTTTGGAGGAATATTAAACTACCTCTAAAATTTTTTAATCCCATCACTTAAGACATACTTATGAGTTTATCAATATATTTATCATTGAATAAGATGCAATTAAGGGTATAATTTTTTATTATGAAAAGGGTCTTCTACATCAACTTGAATTTATTTCTGAAGCTTTAAAGCTTTTTGCGTTGGGAGCCATTAACTTTGAGTTAATGAAAATGGGAAGCATTTCAGAATGTTGATATTTGAATTATATTTGAGAATTACACAATTTTATCTACTTACAGAAAAACCAGAAATGATATTTGAGAAAGTCTTTGAGTACATATGAAAAGCATTACTTTTTTCACAAACCTAAGAAAGAATACACAAGAAAGCAAGATGATGATGTTACTTTAGATTATACCCAAAATTTCCGTTTCACTCTGTGATCGACAAAGATAAAGAGTTTGACAGTTGGAATAAATGCTGAATAATTTTTTTCTATAAATTAAAAACAGTAATTTAAGTGGTAATGATCTGAAACAAGCTAGCAGATGTTTTCCCTATATGAGAATTCTTGAAATTACTTTGACAGCTGAGGTCATTTCACACATGTGGGCTCTCATTAGGAATCAAACCTGTGACTGCTTCCACCAAAGTCTAACACTTGGCTATTCAAGAGCCCTGCAGTTTACAATTACATACGATAGCACCTAGGTTAGGTTCTTACCAAGGGCTGTTCTGAAGAGGAATTCTTCGCCATCTCGGAGGAATACATCCCAGACACGGCAAGCGATATCTAATGGCATAGCCTTGGCAAAAACAGTATACAGCCATTCTAGGAGATAGAGGTCTGGAGAAAGGCCCTGCTGCTCAAAGTGTTGACAAAGGCGAGGAAGATTTTCACGGAAAAAGTCCTTGTAAGTTGCATAATAAGCCTCCATCTAGGGATTAATTAGAAATTTTAGAGATATTACATAAAGATCTCTTTCACAACAGAATATATAAGCAAAAAAATGTATGAAAAAAAGAAGTAATAACTGAGCAAATTTTATTAGGATTGCTTCTCTAATCTTTTTATCTTCTGTTGGTCTCCTTCCAAATACAATCATTCATTACAGAGGAGGAATTACAAAAGAAAGTGTTTCTTGAAATGAGTACTGCACTCTTTTGATTCTCTTACTTTTCTGCAGTCTTTCTAACGAATTCTGCAGAAAGTCGTCACTTTAATTAACACCAGTTATTATTGTAATAAATTAGCTGCACATTTATCATAAAACATTTGTTCTTTTAAAATTAAACCTTAAGCAAGGCTTTTTCATTGGGTTACTGCAAATTTTTCAGAAACACAAGGGTTACATTTCAAGTTCCTTTATACTTGTCACAACCGATTGTTCTGTGCATTAATTTACGAAAATACTCAGACATTATTACAGGTAAAATTGTTAACTCAAAATGCTATATTCAACTATGATACAATTGTATTAAATACTCGGATTCTGCAAGACTGAGAGAAAGGTTACCGAGTGTCTCCCAAGCACACAAGTTGTATTCCAATGTGAGAAAACATTTCCAGGGGATAGATATAATTGCTTCATATTGAACAAACTGTGGGAAAATATGTTGATGACATGAACATAATTTAAAATTCAAGAGAGTCGAATTGAACTCGGAACATCAGTGTTCTAACAAAAAATTTGTGCTATGACATTATAAAATTGACATGCATACATAAAATACATGACATTGGCTGCTTTATTAAAAATAATAATATTGAATAACATAATAATCAGAACTAACATTTTCCACTATATCACTCAATCCTAAAAAAAGTCATCAATGTTGAAAAATTTTTCTCAAGTCTCATTTTATGAAAAAAAAATGAACAGAAGTTCACTTCAGATCTGAGCATCAGCTATCTCGTTAGCTCTTATTCCTTCATCTTCTTCAGTTACACTTACATCACTTTACGGCAGAGGCAATAGTAAGCCAATAATACCCTTCCTTCTGTTAATTAAACGATTTGCTATGAATACATCTCATTGACTGTATTTATTTTTCTCTCTCTTTATTTGCTTCCAGACTTTTAATTATGAGGATTACCTGACGATCTGACATGAATATTGCCCATTCAAACACAGCCTTTGGCTGAAATAATTACTATTAGCTATTAGATAATCTTACTTTTTGGAACTGATCATGTTCTTTCAATTGATCTAGCAAACTATTGTTATCTTTAGATATGTAATTTCATTTTGTAACTGTAACTTTTAAACTTGGATTCTCTGCATTTTATGGCTTGTAATTCAACTTCCATTTTTTTCTCATTTTGATTACCGTAAATTTATTGTATTATGTATATAATCTTTATATGCAT
>KZ308616.1:151086-268349 GCA_000376725.2 Ladona fulva
GATATGGTCAAAATACCTACCAATGTTTTTGCTTACTCATGATATTCTAAGAATGGACCAAGGCCATGAATGTTTTTCGTTCTATATTTTAAATTAAAGAAATTATAATCTTTAACAACTTCAATTTGACATTAAATTTCTTCAGCAATTTTATTACAGCAATCATTTTCCATTGGCACATATATTTTCAGATAATCTCCTTCGAGGACAAGAAAATTAATAAGCTGCCAACTGGATTATGTTCAACCTCTTTCTGTAGAAAAAAAAATAAAAATATTCAAATAAAAATCTTCAAATTACGGGCATCTAAAGAACTTACAACAGGTTCCTTGAGTCTAAAGAAGGCAATATGGCAGGGACGGTTAAGAAGGTTGGCAAAACATATGAAGGCATCTGGAGCATCCATGTTAAGAATAAGAACAGCAGCCAGAAAGGACATTCCTTGAACATAGCCAACATCTGGGCGATAGCACACATATGCACCTATTAGACTGTGGAGAATGTCATAATATGGACCACCCTGAAATCAATGACAAAATATAAATGAATATTAAATCACACATGATAAAATACACATCACAAAAATGAACACCTTAATCAAACATGGAGATAATTATGGCCATCCAAGAATATAACAAAACTATTCACTTATTTTTAATATAATTTATACAGCTTACATTCCTGAGTGTATAATCCTTGCTTTGTTCACCTGAAAAACAACAGTGCTTCTTGAAGGCCACCTTATGGGTCACAGAAATACTGTGCTTAAGATACCAGTGCATATTTTGGAGGAATATTAAACTACCTCTAAAATTTTTTAATCCCATCACTTAAGACATACTTATGAGTTTATCAATATATTTATCATTGAATAAGATGCAATTAAGGGTATAATTTTTTATTATGAAAAGGGTCCTCTACATCAACTTGAATTTATTTCTGAAGCTTTAAAGCTTTTTGCGTTGGGAGCCATTAACTTTGAGTTAATGAAAATGGGAAGCATTTCAGAATGTTGATATTTGAATTATATTTGAGAATTACACAATTTTATCTACTTACAGAAAAACCAGAAATGATATTTCAGACTTTTATGTATAATTATGTGTATATTTTATATACATAATTATGCTGGGAATTTTTATATCTGTGGCTCTCAATTTCAGTGAAAACAACAAATTTTAACATATGAGTAAGTATTATCTTACACATGGGTAATACCAGGTATTTTGAAAAGTATGTTTGTAAAACAAACCTCTTGGAAAATGCAAAGATGAGGAAATGTGCGAGAAATATCCAATTGGATAAGCTCAACACTAGATTCTTTGTTGGGGTTGTCATTGTCCTCATCCACTTCGCCATTACCAAATCCATCTAGATTCAGACTGGCTGATTCACTATCGCCACCGTTGCAGCAAACATTTCCATTTTCAGCTGCCTTCAATCTCTCCTGGGCCCTGAAATTTACGTCATAAATCATCAACTCATCCAGGTAACTATTTTTCTGAAAGTTGTGTATCATGGTTATTATTAAATAAAAACCAATGAATGCCTAATTTGAATAAGCTCATTTTTGCAGATTTGTGGGAAGTCTTGTCAAACATTTTCAAAATTTTGGTTACTATATACTACCAGAAGGTAAACATTGTTTTCAAATAAAACAAAAACCTTTTGACAACCCTTTGAAAGACTTTTATTTTACATTTTAGTAATTTTTCTAATTTTCTATATAATTTCTGTGGAATTTCAAACATCTGTCATATCATTAAACCAGCCGATTAATACCAGATTCATAGTCTTCTGCTACCACTCCACAAAGAAAAGCCTGACCTGACCTCTTCTTTAAGCTTGTCATTGTTTTCAAAACATTTCCGAACTAGAAAGTCTTTCAACTTAGTATAGAGTTAAAAGTCACTAGGAGTAGGACTATATGTGGGGAGCAGTATTGAAAAAATTGCCTTGATGACTAAGGACATTTCACACATACGGCTCCCTCACGAAATCAAACCGGGGACAATTTCAAAGACAAATGCAGAGTCTACTTGGCTATCTGGGAACCCACTATAAGGGGGGCGATCAAGAGTTTCTCAACCATACTTCTGGAGCAGTTGCTTATTTTTGTCAGCAGCCACTTTGTTCTTCATCATGGTCACTCTCTCTTCCTGCATTTCATTACCAATGATGCCCAGATGACTCACCCTTTACTTCATCAAACACTGCATTACTAAAAAATTTCACGCAGCTGCGTATGTTTGGCATTCAGAAACCATTTCAATTACATATAGCAATTTATCACTTGAATTGATTACTTTTAATAGTTCACCATCTTGAAAGAGTTGACCACGTTATTAGAAGAAATAAATCACATTTTGATTCATCAACTATCAAATCCATCTTTGTTGTTTTGTCTTTTTTTTTAATTAAGTAAGACTGCAATATCTTAAAAGCACTTCTTCAACAAGCATGAAACTCAGCATGGATTTATAAGAGGAATAACTAGACTAAAATTATTATAACACAGGGCTAAGAAAACGCTAAATGAAATAAATTTAAAATAAAAGGTCCAAATAACCAATGATAATGAAAAAGAAGAGTTAGGGCAACTGCACCAAGATTGAAATTCCAAAGGAAAAGAGAAGAAAAACTGAGATATAGTATAAGTGTGTTAGTGTGTATGTTAGTGTGTATCATTATATGTAACCAAACAAAAGTGCTTCTAAAGTGATATTCTAACATATACTAACCTGCTAACACATATTTCATACAATTCTGGAGTTATATTGAGGTCATTACTGATTGAGAGGCGCCAAACTTTCCCACGAACACTGGGAGGTATTCCCTGCCACCAAAGTTCCTTTGTTTTGCGGGAACTCTTCCTAAGAATATAAAAAAAGCTTAAATTAGACATAAATAGGTTAAAAGAAACTTAAATGGGCTATAAAGCAAAAAAATACTACAGAGTAAAATTACATTATATTAATTAATGGCTTTCAAAATTATGCTTACAACATAAAGCTATACAAAAAGGAAGTTCAGAAAGAGGCAAAGTAAATTATGATTAAATAAAGGCTGAGATACAAAATAATAAAACTAAATAAACAATAAGACTAAGACATCTAAAAACTTTGATTTTTTAAACATATTTTTGATGCACCATTACAAGAATTTTGACAGTTTCTCAATTTAATTACCGTATTTATTGGTTTATAACAAACACTTGTTTCTGAAGATTTAGAACTGAAATTTCACCAGCATATTACATGCATATACTAATTTCCTTCTTGAAATTATGGTGCATGATATATGTAGATAAACATGGTAACTGTATATTTCTGTCATTACCAAAAGAGATTATTTTACATAATATAAATGAAAATTTAACACCACTTACCACTAAAACACTTATGTTCAAAGGATGTAAAATAATCCTTATGATTAGGATTGATTGGAACATAATAATTAAAAAGCCATAATTAACACAGCATACATGCATTTTTCAGGACCATTCTCTTATGGGTTCATCAATTAATGTACCACTTAAATAAATCTCATGGTGAAGACAATATTGAAAAATACTGATATTCAATTATAAATCTGACTCAACAAGATTATGACCAAAATCTGGCTAAAATCACTTTTATTATTGTTATAAACCATGGAAATTACTCAGCAATTTGCTTTGAATCTATACATTTCTTCCTTTATCCCACAAATTAACATTTATAGAGGATATAGAAATTAAAATTACATGGTTTCCCATTTGGGGAGTATTTCTGAGCTCCAAGTGCGAGCAGCATTGGCCAATTGCTCCTCCATTTTGAGCTGCTGCTGAAGCTGTTTCTTCTTCCTCTTTGCTTCTTTCAGTTCTGTCAAATACCAAAAATAAATTGATTATAATCATTCTGTTGGTGTTTTAATCTGGAATTGGATAATAAGCCTCGTCTAGCTAAATTGAAAACTAATAATTATTTATGATACTCACGTATGGAACATTATGAATAATGGCAATGGCAACAATATTTTGAAATAAAACAGTAGGATTAATTTTATAGGAAAAGAGCATTTTGTTCTGATATATACTATATATGTTAATTCTAAGAACACTAACAAAAGTTGAATGTCATTTATTTTTCACAATATTTCAAGAAGATAAAGTTATTCTGACTTAAAATTACTACTTTTATGCAAACTCTTGTAATTGACTTAATTATAAAATAATGAGTTAATTAAATGCATAGAAACTTGTTAAGATAAAGTACAAAAAGAAGGAATATATTTTCACTATAAAATCAAAATTACAGACTGGAAAAACCAAAGAAGCAGCCAGTAATGCAAAATGAAATGGCAAAAATTATGGTCTCTAAAGATAATGATTCAAAAGTTTGTATGGATAAAGTAAGTTTTAAAGAGGTACAGAAAATGTACAAAAAGAAAATTTTTATTTCAACAAAAAAAAAAAAACTATCATTTCCATTGCAAGCATACCTTTCTTTCGTGCAGCCTCCAGCATCATTTGGTACTCCTGCTTGTGTCTCTCCTCCTCTTCTGGAGATTTTGCAGGAAGGTTTGCAGGACGGTTCTCCAGAATGAGTGCAGTAGTACTGTTAGTTATTGTAAGATTCTTAGCTCCCCAGTCCAGACCATTTGGCAGTATATACCCGTTAGAGAGGCCATTTTCAAGCTTCTGCATGTTGCTGAACTTGTTCTTATGATAGCCATTGGCCAATTTCTGCGAGGACTCAGATTTAGCCTAGAATTAATTTTAATTGATTAATAAAGTCATTACTCAATCAACTGTTATTAAAAAATTCCCAGCAACAAGTTAAAATGTCAATTACCTCTCATGTTCTCTTATGGTTATTAAATAACGAAAACAGAAAATTAGTTCCAAATTACATAATTCAAATCTCAACTAGGTAATATTACATAAAAGATTATTTAACTAATTAATTTCAGAACTCATCGATATTTAGTAAAATTAATGGCAATGTAGGCAATTATCTGCAAATTCTACACCATTAGAAAAAAATGATTGATGATCAAGAAATTACATACAGCTATAACTTATTTTAAAAATTACTTTTAATTTTCAAACTATACTCTTAATATTCTCATAACCGTATTAGCTTGCACTCTCTCCCATTTCTTACCAGAAAAATTTTAAAAATTTTGGCAAGCAGCAGCCATAGTATGTTCAAATAAGTTCTTTTCAAGTTATAGCATAAAAATATCATTTTGTAAGCATCAGTGAAACTTGAATGTAATGTACACATTCGTACATTAATATGAGAAGTATTACATTGCAATACAGAATAATTGTAACCATAATATTTTTGACATTTTCAGGTAGATAGTAAAAATATTCTAAAGAAGAAAAATCAAAATTTCGATTTATATTTTATGTAAATAGATTTAACATCACCATGACAAGAAGCAAATATGCATCCTGGTAACCATTAGGTCTATTATAAATCAAATTTAGTTCCTTTCTTGCAAAAATAATCAACACCATAACAGAAAAATAAAAAATAGGTAGTAAATAATGTTCAAAGTTTGCTATAACAAATCTAAGTTTCCTGAACTATAAACTACTTCAAAGGCAGGAAAACCGGTAAGGGTGACTTTGCGCAAGATGGTGCGTACCAAGGAAAAATCCCAAGGAAGAATGGACTTGAAAAAAGGCTGATGGGACCGGGAATCGAACCCGGGTCTCCCAATTGCTGGTTGGGCGCTCTGTCCGTTGAGCTATCCCAGCAGAACATTTCTCCAAGCCATTCAGGAGACTTAGTGGGCAAGGACTTTGCGATTTCGTCCACATAGTGGCATCGTTCGCGGTTGCAGCTTCATATAAGCCAGGTTTGATTCCCGGTCCTGTCAGACTTTTTTCAAGTCCATTCTTCCTTGGGACTACTTCAAAGGTTAATCACTACTAAATCATTTACATTTTCAAGCATCTGTCACTAAGTTGCCCACAAAATCCTTCATTTCTCTTAATGAGAGTGAAACATTTCATTATTTCTATGATATTCATCCAGCTCACGCCATTCTATGAAGCTTCTTACGTTTAATATATTCAGAGCTACATCCTATACTATTGGTGAACCCTACATTTTATTCACATACAGCTCATCTTCAAGTTATATTATGTTCTCTCATAAAGTTGCTTATCCTAATGACCAAGAGTAGTACACAATCATATTGAAAAACAAATATGCTTACGTGTACCATTTTATCCTTGTTTATCCTAAAGATGTAATCTTAGTGGATATAGCTAATGTGAAAGTAATAAAAGAAAATGGGTATTCCAATGATGTCTCTATTCAGTACCAGAAGCAAGTAAATAGTGCTGCTAGAATGATATATCAACTGATAAGTTTTGAGAATTGTATTCCAGGAGTAGGAGCCAGTAATACTAAACAACTTTCATGGAAGCCATTTAGGAATACAAAATAGTTGGATGTTTATATCTTAAAATATTCAGGTCAAAATGACAGCTTGCTTCTCAAGGATGAGCAGTAACTTGGAGCTAAGCTTTCCAAAGGCACAAAACTTAATATTCTGTTCCAAGAATGGGAAAAAGGGCCAGAGATAGATATTTTCAGGGTAATTACATTCAAAAAAATGTTCTCCTCCATATCATAGCGAGACAATGTGTTGTCAGTGGGTCAAATGGTAATCTGGGATGAGTCATTCACAGAGGTTTGTGAGAACTTGGATGAAAAACATATATTAATCAATTAGGCTTGAACATTATTAAGCAATTAGGCTTGAATTTTAAATGTATTTATTTACTTTCCTATTGGAATTCATCTAGCAGGAATTTCATTTTATGATAAATAAAAGACCAGGGAAAATCTTAGCTAAATATTTCATCAAATTCAAAAAAAAGAGCAGAAATAAACTAACAGAATCTGCTGCATATACCAAGGAAACTGAGAAGAAGCATTGGCAAAACTGATAAAAAGTAAAACGGAAGCTGCAAGATAGCAAAGGACAGCTCTAATTCTGAGTAAATAGAAATAAAAAACAAGATATTAGAGAAATGAACAATGTCTTTTCAAATGGGAAATATAAGTAGATACATATTACCAAAACTGTTCAAATTATCTGATTTGCTAAAGATAGGAAACTATTGATAAACAAAAAGTCTTTATACCAGCAATAAGATTGACAACCTTCCTGACTTTTACATGGATTGTTATATTTATAGGCTATCACGCAAGTGAAAAAAATTCAATAGGATTAACATGACAGAACAATTGGGGCTAAAGCAAGTAATTAAGAGAGAAGTGGAGCAACAACATTGAAGAGCAACAGAATTGAACTGCTAAAATGATACGGCAGATCAGGCAGAAACGCATAATTTTATTGGAACAAAATTAACAGCAATGTTACCTTTAAGATAAGTATATACAAGATCTAAAAAAGGGTGAATTAAATATTATCCTTTCACATACTTTGCGACTTTTCATATTCTACAATCATTATACAAGGTAATAGAAAAATAGAATAAGGGCATGGTCTTTCTTTCATATCTTAAGCAGTAAATAAATTTTCCCCAGAGATTTAAAAAATAAAAGATATATGACTATAGACTACTAATTCCTACCTGATGGAACTCTTCCGCAATAACAGCTGGGTCCCTTGCTGCGGGAGCTTGTCTGGGAGGCACCTTTCCAAAGAGTTTCCAGCCTGGAGCACTGCCCTCGCAGAAGGCATTATTACCTTGGTAACCATCTTTTGATAATTTCCAGGCAAATATATTCCTAAGGGAAGAAACAAAAATAATATGTTGAAAAAACACGTCTTCGTTTTGATTCAATTCATTCAAACCGTAAAAATAAGAATAAACTTTGAAGAGATGATTCTTTCAGGACCACAGAAAAAGAATCATCTTATCGTGGAATCTAACTGCAGCAAAAGCCTCCATACAATAATAAACTGTTTTTTTCTACGTTTTATTTAATTTTGGAATCTCCGCAAAAATCTGATTAGAATAATTAACAGACAATAACAAACGGGAATTCAAGACAGCTGCACCCGTACATGCATTCATGTTCAGAAAGTTGCGCCATGTCACTCAATTACTGAAGAAAATGGGTTATATTTCAAATGGAAAGTAAACATTACTGAGACTTCTTATACCAAAAATTATACATTTTAAAATCTGAAATTTTATTCACATTAAAATAATTTGAATTATGTTTTTTTATTTTATTTTAATACTAGTAAACGCCCCCGTCAAGCGTGTCGGGACAATTTAGTTTAAACATATATATCTATTATCGTATATATCTGGTCCTCCTAAACACCAAAAACTTCTGCCGTAAGATCATAATAACTCAATGTATTTCTTATATAAATTATTTATAATATATATTCCACTGTTTGTAGGTCATGAAAGCCTACCTTACGTAAATCTCTTATAAAGATTATAAGAACTGATTATCCCCGTGCACTTATATGGAATAATTCATGAAACGAACATTCAACAATAGCCTTAGTCGTCAAAGGGATGGGTTGTTTATTTCCGAAAAATTTTACGAAATTTCCGTTTGTTTTATCAAAATCCTCGAAAGTTCGGATCTATATCAATATTTCACGACTTTCCTTTCTTTTGACACTTCTCTTGATTTGGTAGGACCATTGTTTCTAATTTAATTTTGTAAAATAAACAACCTCTGCAGGTAACGAAAACCTATTTTACGTACATTTCTTATGGAAAAGTATACTGATTATCTCGGTGCATTAATATGGGAAAACTCATGAAATCAATGTTCAACAATTGCCTTGGTCGTCCAAGGGATGTTTTGTTTATTTCCGAAAAAATTACGAAATTTACGTCTATTTTATCAAAGTTAACGCAATTTCGAATTATATGAATGATTCACGACTAAAATAAGATTCTATGATTATTTTCCTTTCTTGTGACACTTGTCTCAATTTCGTAGGACCATTATTTCTAATATTGTAAAAGAAACGACCTCTGCAAGTTATGAAGACGTAATTACCTACATCTCTTATGGAAATGTATTTTGTGCTCCTGGGTTCGAACCCGGGCCTTTACAGAGATGGGAATATTTTTCCAGGGGGTTTCAGCATCGTACAAACACAATGCAGTTTGTTTCAGATCTCTAAGTCAAGCCGTTTCTGAGATAAATAGAGGGACGGACAGACGGATGGACGGACAGACATTTTCTTTTTATATATATATGATTTTATTTTAACTATAATTTACACTAATAGAGATTCAGAACGTATTTGAATACGTGTACGATATAGAGATATCAAATCGATCGTTTCTTGACAAATAAAGAATAGAAATGTAAATCTCGCAATATAAATAGTACTATAATAGTATTATAATAGTAATAATCCTTTTTTATTAACCTCCTTTTCTAAACAGCTTGAAAACATTCCGGTATCTAAGTTTGAATGCAATGTTTCTGTAAAGGGTCATCGAAATCACGAAAATGACAGCCATTTAACAGAGAAGCATCATTCTATTTTTCACGACTACGAAGAAGGCAGGGTTTTTAGTTTGGTCTCTCGAAGAGTATCCATTACAGTTTACCACGGAATACAGCGCAAATGATAAGAGGATGCAAACACCCTTCTTCCTGTGTCGCATCCCTTTTACTTCCTGGAAAGTTCATTTCCGCAAATCCCATTTCCATTCACTCTTTACATCATACATGTCTTTAATCTCCAGGCGGTTAGATACTATTACATTACACATCACTACCAATGCTTAATCATCGGATGTAAATCAATTACAAAACTATGTTAAGCAAGAGTTTGCTCAGCCAATAGAACGTGCTTGTGAGGATATTGTAAGGCATACTTCTTGCGATCCTCCCTAAAATGATTCCTTCGACCATCTACGATCTACATCTCGTATTATCTATTTAATAAGTCCTATCTGCAAGGGGACGAAGTTCAACTCCAACTGCGAATTAACTACCTACTATGAGAACTCCACTAAGGGTATAAAGTAAACCAACCATTGAGTAGTTTTAGAAAAATGGTTTATGTGGAAATCTCGAAACGAAATCGATTCGAGAATCCACGCATTATCCGAATTATCACTCGTAAATTATTCCATTGATACCGATATTGCCTCTTATTTCTCGAGATTTCATCACAGTATATAAGGAATGTATAAGCTGACCTGTATCTACGTAATATTCACAGGCGAATGTTACTTAATATATATAATAATTACAATATGTAATCTCGAGGACCAAAAGGATTTATTGTTTCCTGAAATTAAGTAGATGGCGTAGACGAGAAACGTCAAAACTATAAGGAAAAAGGTGCACCCAGACCTATAAGATTGGCAGCAGGATGGGTCCACTCGATGCTTCAATTCGCAATGGAATTAAGCGCAGAAAGCTACTATGAAGACGCTGAGTGGCTAATGGGTGCTCACTGCTGAGTACGTAGTGGCATGTTTTTTTTCTGGCAGGGTTCAAGAAGCGAAGATGCGTAACAGATATGTTGAGTGAGATTTATTTTTGTCGAAAAATTTTCCAAGTATTTACCGAAGTACTATTATTTTTATGATACCATACACACACATTTTAATAACAATAAAAAACTAGAGAAATTGAATCCCGATATTCCTAGATTGAAATGTTATTAACATGTCTTGTAACCCATATTAAATGCAATAGTTATTTAACGACATGATTGGGTACAAAATTATGGGCAGGGCATAATAATGCAGGGCTTACCTTCACCAAAAAATTGGATTAATAGTGGACGAAGTAATACAGGCTCTTACTAGCATTTCGAACACATCTTTGCTAGAACTAAGGAAATCAAAATGTTTACAGATTCCGAATGAAGTTGAAATAAAGTATAAATAACGAAATTTATGAAAAGGGGTAGAGAAACCCGAATAATACATTTTTTTACTCAAGAATAAGTAAAATAAGTTCACACTAAGTAGTATACTTACGTATTACGAAGATCTACCTATTTTACATTTACTGACACTTAAAATCGATAATTATTTATCTACTTATCATAAGTACCAGAAGCGGGATAGAGTTATAAATAATAAATCCAAAGGATCGTTTTCAGAATTGGAAATTAGCTAAAAACTTCTCCGATTCCGATACCCGAAAAAGTTACGATATTTCCGATTCCCGATTCCAAATAATCGTCTCATCACTGATTCTCATAACCACCTTGACTAATCCGGATGCCTCACAGTCGCTAACCGCACGCCGATTCGCGCGTAGAAAAAAAGATGTTACGAAATTGTTCACTCGAAAACATCGAGGAAACACTGAACAATGAGAACAATAGCTTGAAGGGTAAGCTTGCGACAGAAACTTCCGCAAACAGAAAATTCATAGGAATATTGCGATTAGAATCGCGACTTCGAATGCGTTTGCGCATAATTTACAGGAAAACAGACCGCAAAAGTTCTTCCAGGTGACAGCTGTTGGTAATAACCGCACACTTGGAAACTTAAGCATAACAAACAACGATTTAAGGCATTCCGGCGCTTCCATTGAAATATGCATGCTTAAGTTTTCAGTAACACGCAGTAACGAGGTACCTTCGCTACGGAACGATCTTCCTAAAGTCCGTCAGGATCAGGTTTTAATTAAGAAGGGATCCACAGCTGTTAGGCCACATAACGGTGATCAGACAAAAGGAGAATTCCTTCCTTAGGTTTTTCAAAAACGGTCTACCTGCATTGCGGCGAACGGTAATTAACTGCGACTGACGATAACGTAATGAGTGCGGGTTTTGAAACGTGGGAAACAGTCCTCTTTTCTCGGAAGAAATCCGCGCGAAATTCCAATGATGAGGAAAAGGAGAACTTCAAAGGGTTTAGTTTAAATGTCAGCATTGCAGGTGAGCCACGGAAAATAACAAATGCCGACATGAGAAAAAGCGCCACACCTATAATAAAACACTTCAAGTGCCACGAGAAGAAGTACGAGCGGAGAGTAGAAGAAGGCACGAGGGAAATATATGTCAGACGCCGAATGTATATGTAACAGGAAGCCCCACTAATTCCAAAGGATGCGATAATAAGGATGGAATACGTGAGCTTTAAGAGAGACTACAGTTACGAAACACCAGGGTCTTAACTACGACTGTGAAACAACAAAGTGGAACTTAAGTTCATTTTTAAACATTCCCTTAAATTCGATAGCTTCTTTTTGAGCTTAAAAACAGCGGGAGTGGCAAATATAGCTCAAATTGCAATCATTTAACTAATGATTCGCCTAATATAAATGTATACTTTGCTGTGCTGATCTATTCGGTGATATAAACTAAATATCCCGCTATGGAAAAATGAAATGTATTATAAATGTGTTTTCCGGCGCACATATGCGCGCTCTCATCTATTTTCTCCATAAAACCAAACATCAATATTCTATCGATCCATCTTTACCTTAAAGTTCTATAATTTATGCTATACCCATCCATAACTTAATTACAATTTCACCTAAACCTAGCTATAATTTAGACAGGAAGATAAATGGTAGAAATAAGAGTACTTTACGTCTGAGAGGTGCGCATGTCGAAAATAATTTCAAGTTGGTTTTACGAGTACTATTACACAGCTATAGTAAGTCGTTTAAGTATTTGAGAACAGAATATAAACAAAATCTACACTTCGTAAACTGCGTACTCAGACCATAAGGCTTAATATGACAAACTGATTCCGTTCCTATCTTTCTGAATCCAACAGTAACGGCAGACTGAAATGTGATGACAGATTAGCCTTACAAGAGAATTTTATGGCTTCAGTCACAAGTCTGGATTATCTGGAAGCCATCTGAATGAATTCGGTATGATCTGCTCATCCATAAGAATGATTGCCGAGTTGCTACTTTTCACCCGCCACCTATTGAGCTTCATTTCAAAATACCTTCCGTAGAAGAGTTCGCTTCGAAAGGAGAACTTTCGAACTATAATATGTTAAGGATCTTCGCACGACGGAAAAGTTGCTTAAAGAATTTTATTCGCGAACCCAATATATTTCAAAGAAAATCCGAACAAAAAGGTAATACAATAGGACATAATTTTCCATCTATTTTTCAAACTTTCAAATTTTTAATAATAATAATAATAATTGACATTGCAGTAACCCTCAACTCTAATCTTCAAAGAACTTTCTCAAGCAAAATTACGAAATATACCGATTTAGCAACATAATTTTTAAAAAGTGAAAATTAAAAAGTGTAACTATAGTTCTCATAGTCATATCCACGACAGGAATATTACCAAGGACATTGGCAGCCAGTATAGAGAAGCTAAAGGTTGAAATTAACCTATATATTATTCAAAAATCAGTAATTCTGGATACCTGTCATTTAATCAGAACATTTTTAAACGAAGACTAATTATCTTTGTTAAGATATGGAACTTGACATCAGTCCGTTCCCATGACACCGTCACTTTGCGGCGAGAAAAAAAGAAAAGAGACATAATAATAATAATAATTCAAAGGATTTATTGTAAGACTCTTTCATTATAAAAATGAAAAAAAAACTTAGAAGGGATGACGATAGCCCTTAAACGAAGTTTAATATCAGTGTTGCCGTTTGGAAAACTAGTATAATAACTAGTAACTAGTATTCAGCCCGAAGGCCGGTTGTATGCTGATCCTCTCTCCTATTAGTTAGTTAACAAGAGCTAAAAGAGAGGGATGAAACTTCCAGGCCAGATGAGGAGTGAGGTATTTTTCCCTTGCTCTCCTCGTCGAGCCAAAATGATATAACCGGAACAAGTTCAATAAATGGAAGCACAATGACTCTACAACTGACACAATTCGTAGCTTTCTATTAAGAGACCCGTTAATCAATGCCATTATTCAGGATAACTCATACCTCAGTAGCTTTCGTATCAGCCATGAACAAGACTGAGACGAAAGTAAACGAAAGATATATTTTTCTGTATCCTGTATCAAAGGACATTTTAAAAATATTCCATGCATTTACGGACCACATGGACTCGCTACATGGAGTTAATAAAGGAAATATAAAAAGTGATAAATATCAAATTAATAATGATGTTGATTTCTATAATTTTCTTAACTGTCTTCTTTCATAACTATCAAAGAAAAACTACAAGACTTCTGACGAACAGAAAAACTGCTTCGTAACTGATTTTAAAGCTTTGACGTTTTTGCGATACGATTTCTTTCAATGCCACTTAATTTGCGATAATTACAAGACACTTGAAATCGTACCGATTCAACGTATTTAACCAGATATTGTATCCGGCATCTCTGAGCCATCGAAAACTTACATTTTTTATGAATACTTCTCCAATGTTATCAGAGGAACAGATATTGTTATATCAGACATTTATCACTGTTGCAGATAATAACTGAGAAAAAGAGAAAAATATTACAATTAGACTAAATATTTAGAAAAAACAACAAGGTGTCAAACAAAATGGTAAATTTGGCAAAAGCGCTAAAACAGCGAACGAGAAAAGGGCTAAAACGGCAACACTGTTCTCAATAAACATATCAGATATTCGGCTTGCTCAAGAGATGGTAAACGCGGTTCGGATGCGACGCGACGAAATGACATTACGATGAAAATCAGATCGCAATCGATCCCGGAGTTTTCGGAATGTCCATCGTTGGATACGTCATTCTCAAAACAACCTATGTAAATCATTTTTATCTGCCAACATTAGCATAGAAAACTTTTCTTTTTTTTTTAACTTTTATAACAAAATATTGTAGAAGTGAGGCTTTGTAATTTTTTTCGTCACAATTAGAGTTAAATTGAATTAATCATTATTTGCACAGGAGGAAATATTATAAAGAATTAACATAATGTAGAGTTTTTCTTCCCAAGGCTGAATATAATACAATAATTATTCCAAGTTGCATATCGCGAAGTGCTTACATAATGGAATATATCAAGAATTGAAAATCAAAACCAGTATTTCCGCTATCCATGGAATTATTATCATAAATTGGAGGACAAATTTCGCTGGAATTGGCGATTAGGTAATAAAAAGTTTCCCCTGCTTAAAACATTCACGGCGTCATAAAATACATTCGTGTATCTTGACTGATTTAAATGACACATTTTTCACAATGTTTCATTAACTATAAGACCATTCAAGATTGAAGAATTGAGGAGTTGTATTTCATACAACTATCCTAATCCATACATCACTACAACGTTCAAGCTTTTACCAAATACAGCTTTGAAGGCATTTTGAAACGGGTTTACCATCGCAAGAAATAGATCAAGGTAAATATCTCCGTTTCAAACAATGGCATTGCCAAGATAAATTTTGCAGGATCTTTTCATCTTGACCGACATTGAGGAAATTAAAATTAATCATTAGTAGAAAAACCTGCGAATATCAGGTAGAGAAGGCTTTTGGCATGGGGCATAGGAAAAGGGCAGATTACGAGAGAAATATATGAAAGTATTTGCAGAGGAAATGAAAAGCTTAGAGCTATAATGGGAAGCCATAAACGGGCCAATGCTGAAACTAGCACAAACGATCGAAAATATGGCGGAAGCGAAGCACACAGAAAGAGGCAATCGTTTAAATAAAAGGGATACTTCATAGTTAGGAGAAATCAAAATTTAAAGGTTAAAGAACCGAATATAAATATGGAATAAAAACGTACGGAGGAAAAACTGGTGTACAGCACAAATTACGTGTGAGAGATCTTACTAGCATGATTTTCAGTAGAGAAATCGCTGGATATAACAGTAATACCTTGAGAAGTCCAAATGATTACAACTTTTAAAATGTAAATCCTTATTTACTTTAAAATCTCTATTTCTTTAAAATCTATTAAATGGAGAATCACATCACTGCAGCACTTGTTTATCCCTATCGAATGAGAGAATCTGGCAGAGATTTTTTATTTTCTCGAGCAGTGAGAAGAACACTAAAAATAAAACCCTTAAATTATACGAAATATTTTCTGAAAAACGTGCGAAGCTGTCGAAGCAGTTTTAATCTGCCAACAATATGATTTTATATTCTTTATACCTACACGAAATCGGAAACCGAGATCTGTAAGGGAACAGCACAAGAACTTGACTCGGTAAAACACGAAAATCTGAGTAATAGGCAATCGCAAAAGCATTCTGATTCGTTACTTTTACTGATAAATGCAGAAAGGGCCTCACATGCAAGTCGGTAATTGCCAAGAGTGATATCGCCGGCAGCGGCCGCTCTCCTGCTTTTCTATCGTAGCACTTTCTATCAAATCGTATCGCCTTGCGCTGCAATTTCTCGAGTTTGCGGGCATACGTTTCTAGCGGATGCTGGATCCCATATACTCGCCGCATATTCAAGATGAGGCCTCACTAAAGTGAATTAACATCGCTCTCAAACTTTTCCATCGCATCTTCCTACAATGTGCTTTATAAATCCGAGCGTTTTGGTTTCTTTACCGAGGGTTTTTAGAATGTGTGCTCCAGTTTAAGTGGTGCGATAAGAAATAAGTTCTTATTAAATACTCCTCTAGATTGAAACGCAAATTATGAATGGAAGAAAAAGAAAAATGAGAGTTTCGGAACGTCTTCGAAAGCGATGGAAGATAAGGAGAGACGTGGAACGGTCGAGACCACATCTTTCGACACCGCTTAGAGATTCTTCGATGGGCATCTTTAGGAGGCGACCGAATGACATGGACTTGGAGGAATGCAACGACTGTCAGATTAACACTCGAACGAGGGTCACATTAATCACAATCAAGCGGTCGAATACGCCATCGTCATTCCTCAGCCAGTTATCCATAAATGACGGGCGCTACTTGGAAATTTAGACAAGGGGATCCACTAAGAATTCTCCCGTCGAAGCCTTCCGTACGCTTTTCCTCGTCGGCAACGCAACGCAAATTCTAAAGACAGCGCTCCATCTGAAGGGATATCGTTAAAAAAATAACGTTTACTTTTTGGAATTTAATTCAAGAAAGTTTTTTCGGAAATACTTTCCTTTTTAAGTTAATTCTGTTCACGATTCCACAATGTGCAATCAAATCACATTGATTACATATTGAGAGAGGAATGAAAACAACTTTAACACGTTGCCATCGTAACTTATAAAAGCTGTATTTATTCGACACTGAGTCGAAGCAGAAACAGTAGATATTGAGTAAATATGTTTTGCATGCTTTTATTGTAGTCAGAAGCAGGCTATACCAAAATTCTGGACATCAGAGGTTTTACAGCAAACACACTTCGGAAATAAATAAATCACTAGTACTGAATCCTGAATCTGAACTCGCTCAATTATCCTTATTATTATTAATGACTGATTTTAGGCAGTTAATACTCATTTACTAGCTAAAACCAGAATATTCCGATACTGAAAATTTCTTTAATTCTTGAAAATAGCCAAACACGCTCCACAGACCTACCAAACTTCTGAAATCAATACGAGCATAGTCAAAAACAATTTCTATCCTATTGGCATGTTTTGCCAGCTAACGAAGAAAAATTTCGTCTACGAGGAAATGTATGTGTACTGTTAAATTAAAAGTTAGATGAAGATAAAATGAAAGACATTACGAGGAATGAAAATTAAAAAAAAAAATTTGGAACTTGCAAAAACAGCAATGGAGAAAGATGAAGAATAATAAATTATGAAAGAGGAATAAAAACAACCTTTAGGATTTAATAAATACGACCTAGGATTGGACGCGTAGTGTCATGCTTTCAGCTCCATAAGAGCGTTTCACAATTCGCTCATCACATTTCTTTATGATGTGTTCCAAGATTATTTTTTGCAACTAAGTGTAAGCAGTAATGGCCGATTTTTGGTAAAATAAATACATCGATCAGATGAACTATATCTGTAGAGTGTAGAGAACCATATGACGAATATATCACCAAATTGATTCACCAAACAAGTTTGAGATTTGGAAACAGCGTCCAACATATGCCGAGCAGTCTACATTTAAATATCCGGAGGCAAAACTTAACAACAATCTTTTTTGGTGATTAAAAGCAAGGGACGGAAAGACATCAGAGAAGGAATTCTCTGCTTCTTACTAAAATGGCGGATAGAGAATGGAGAGAAAGCTGTACACTGCAAACGTTATTGAACTCAAAAAATACGGATATATCACCACGTCTTGAGGTTTAACGTTTTAAGTGACTAGAGAATTCATAAAATTTAAATTAGAAAAGAATTCTTACTTACTTATCAAACGATTTATCATTCAAAGCCAATTCTTGTTTGATTTTTTAAGGTAGTTCTGCTTAAAATGATAAACTTTTGCGAAGGAGCTGAATATTGAATGCATGTATGTACGTTCATTCGGTGGTACAAATATTGTCTTTAACATTGTCTCATTTTCCTACGAACTAATTTCTTGACATCCCCGGTGGTACCCTGACATAAATTATAAAAACCAAAGCTATGAATTGTTATTTTTTAACTTATGAATACATATAGATAAAATTTAGCAAAGTTTTCGGTCAATTTTGATATTACTCTTCGAGCACGATTCTTCTCACTTCTAACGATTATTGTGCAAAAAGCCAGTTGTGCTTTTTCAATATTAACAAGAAGCGCTATTCTTTCAGAGGAAAAGTAGACCCTGGGTTAATCCGTTTATATCACCCTTGAAGTACCTGAAGGAATACCTTCAATCACTTTTGTTTACAAACCAATCGTCAACATATAAATTTGCACACAGAACGGCAAAGTTTTTGAGTATTACCAATCATCTTCCTGAAATTTCCCGCTTTCATTATTTGCAATAAGATCAATTGATTACATTCCCAATATTTTCATTTAAACGAACGAGGTACACTCCTTCGCAGTCTCGTTGTGAAAGCGATTTAGATTGGGTGAGGCGAAACTGGCACAAGGATAACGCCATGCAATAACAATTCAAACACCCGCTGAATGGATGTTGTATAATCGACCAAAGCAGAGTTCGTCCGCTGCGCAAGTACCACGAGCTACTGCGGAACCTCACTCTACCATGCGAGGCAAACGTAAATATGAGATGCCTCTTCGATATGAACCCGCGGTAATATGAAATGTTTGTTGCAGTTGCAATTCTTCGAAGGCACCTGTTATTAGCGGAAAGCGCACCTTCGAAGGAATGAGGAAGAGGAGGGGAGTGGCAGAGAAAGCGGCTCAACGAGTGCACGTGAACCGGGATGAGGCGATACCTTGGAAGAGGACAAGACGTAAAGCGATGGCGTCGAGCGACCTTGTCCCTTGAGAAGAAGTGCATGAATGGCACGCAGATGATCCAATCAGCGCAGGAATTGGGCAACACAGCTGGCGTCCCAACATGCTGGACCACTGCCGAACGTGGGATTCGATGCTCAAGTTAATTTCACCTTTCCATTAATTCTCACCTCAATAGTGGCCGATGCAGATCCAATGTCATCCTCCCTTGTTTCTCAAG
Organism: Ladona fulva; assembly: GCA_000376725.2. NCBI lineage: Eukaryota > Metazoa > Arthropoda > Insecta > Odonata > Libellulidae > Ladona > Ladona fulva. The sequence goes on from KZ308616.1 coordinate 170,480, forward strand.
TAAAGTCCCTTCCCGTTCTACCCGTAACTCCAATCTACTTTACTCACTCGTTTTCGACTCTCCATCTCCATAAGATCCATGTTCTACCGCAGTCCACGACTTTTCAACTCCCTTCTGTCCTACAACCCTTTACTCGAACTTATTCCCCTATCAATACACTCCTATCTTCCGTGAATTAACTATGTAGGTTTGCTATTTTTCTTATTTCTTAGTTCTATTTTTCGTTTTATGGTTTTTTCTTTCTTTTGATATGTTTATATATTTCAGTATTTTATTGCATTTTTTTCGTAACGTTTTGTTTTTTCGTTTTAGTATTGTTAAGTATTAAGTTTATATATTGCTATGATTGTTGTGATTCAATTTAATAGGCCATTTCTGGATGTTCTTGAATCATATTAGTAAATAAGAAACAACCCTCCAAAGTTCCGGAGATGAAAGTAAGACGCGATGCATAAATGAGAACGAAAATGTAAGAGCTGTTAGAATGTTTATTTGAGCGAAAGGCGAGAATTCTTCGTTAACTAGGGTAATACGTTCTTGAGTTAGCCCCAACTAGGATCGACATACGTCACACACTACACGGAGTGGTTCCTCACTTTGTCATGTTGCCTGAGAATGTCCTTCAGGACTTGAAGAATGTCCCGTACTTATTTAAGCACCCCCGTTGACCTAAAGTGGCAAGTAATCCAATTGAAAATGAATATGTAAAAATTCTATAGTATTATACGAGGGTCAGGAGAGGATTTGAGCAGACAAAGGCACTCTTCACAAGGACCACTTGGAGTCCCCACCAGCAGATTATTCACCTTAAAAACTACTCCGATATTATTAGGGCCCAAATTGCCGTGAAGCCTTTAGCTAGCGCCTAATGGTAAATTCGTTTCCGACAAAGGTGTTAATTTACACAGAATTTCATATTATAGTGTGTTACAATTAGCCTACCGGCCGAAAGTTTCAAAACATAGGAAAATAGTTTGAATGGATAAAAGTAAAACCATGTTTGTTGCGAACAAAAATGTTAGAAAAAACAGAAAAACGGCAATGTATAAGGCTAAAATACATATTTGAATTGAAAACTCAACACCTCGGCTATTCTGGAAGCGGGTCACCTATAGCATTTCTATCAGCCCTGCCAATTCTTAGGAGGATAAAGAGAAAACGAACTGTCTCATGAGGTCATTACAATATTCCTGAAAATTTAAAATTTTTACACTTTATCCTCACATTCGATTCATAGCGTTGTATACTCTTGATCATCCCTTCGAAACCGGATATCATTACTAACAGCCGTTATATAACTTAATTATTAACCAAGTCATTCGTTTAAAGAAAGGCTCATAGCGGATAAGGTCTTCAGGCATCCTTTACAGTAGTGTGTGAAATTTAAATGTACCTGAAATTCCCATTGGGAATGCGGATGAATTGTCCACGATTTAAACGACCACATGGAATATCACCTAGTATTACTGAAGAATATTAAAAATTTAGATTTTCACGATTATGAACCAAATCTTATGTCAAAAACTGCTGCAGTTAAAAACGTTGAAAATGAACGAAATCATAAAAATAACTGCACGATTCTATAAAAATAATTACAGATGAAATACCTCCTTAATATGGCAGAGAAAAATAATATAAATAGCGGATAAATGCTTCCACAAGTTAAAAATATAGTCATCTTTCTTGAAGTTGAAGTAGATCGCAGAATTCTAAAATATCCAATAAATTTGAAACAAAAGATTAATTGTAACTTTCTAATGTTACTTTTTGTGAACAAAAATACGAAACTGAACAGACTCCAATAATATTAAAGAGAATTTCCAGGAAAGAAAAGAACCGGAAGAAATCATATTCACTCAAGCCGCCATGAACCAACGGTATGGTAAATTTTTATGAGAGAAAAGGAGAAGACATTCTAAAGCAGAAAGAGTGCCACTACGAGACTGCAGCTTAACTTTTACACATTTTAATGTTTCTTAAGAGTCCATCGTCGGAGTTCAAAGCTCAACTCGATAAATGCCGGATGCATTTATTTCATTTAAAGAGTCAAAATGTCATCATGATGATTCTCTCCTTATCGCACAGTCTCCTGCGAGTAAAAACCCAGGAGTTTACTTGTGTGATTTCCAAACATTTTTCACTTCACCATTTTGTGCTTGTTTACCGGAAGCACAGAGTCCTCCGCGTGACGAGGCAACACGAAGGGGGACCCAAGAACCATTATTTCTAGTTAATCACCCTCAGTGGGAGAGCGAGCAACTGCTCTCTTCGCCACCGGAGGCTCGATAGAGTCGCTTCGCCAAGTTTCCCACGTTCCCAGCATTTTAGAAACTTATCGCTTTCATTTAACTTTTTCTTTACGGAGAGATTTTTAAAGCCACGTAAGGAAAGCCCCGGGAAATGATTTTTTTCACTTTTTACATAAAGGGCTACCAGAGGGCAACTAGACCACGTGGTAGTCATGATTAGGAGGAGATAATATTAATAATAATCGTCTTAATTTTGACGAGACTGAGACAACGTAAAATCTCCTCTTCCATCTAACCGTACATCGTCATATTCTATACAGTAATTGCTTGAAAGAAAAGAAAAATTAGAAGAAGTGCGAGAAAGAAAATACTAAGAGATTATTAGGAAAAGAACGCAAGCCAAATTCACCCAAATAGAGTGGGAAATCCCTCCAAAAACATCCTGAAGGCAGTTCGTCGTGTAAAATACATTTAGTTATTTTTCGGTGCCCTCACAGGCATCCATTCATTGGACAATTACAAGAGAGGCGTGAACAGTAACCACAGATAAGTCCAAGAAAAATCCGATTCATTCCGATGTATATATTACTTCCGATTTTAGAAACTCGATCCGACTCGAATCCGGGAGCTTGGGATTGGAGAATTAGCATGATAACCACCGCGGGCGATAAAATCATTCCAAAAAATACTATTAATTAAGGATTTAAAAGCAACATCGATTTAAAATGATCAATGTTGCTTTACGTTGATCGAATTTTCGTCCAAATCATCGAATTTTACGTTCAAATGAAAAAAAACAAGACCATCCATGTACTCTTCAATTTTGATAAGAAAGGATTCGAAAACTTCCTCGGATATTTTTTTTTCCATTCCGCTAATATATATTAATCAGAAAAGAAGAACCTTTCCACACGACCGTACTTAAAGCGTGTATCTTGATATGCTTCTCTTTCACAGTAAGAAAAGACTCTAAAAACAACACTTAAATACACATAATTATTAGATAATTAAAAAAGCTGGGAACCTTTCTTCCACGGAAGGCCACGCATAACATTCGGCTACGTAGGAAACCATTGTTTCAAATGAAAAAAATTCAATTGTGTAGATGCAGCCTAAAATCAAATATTTTTCCGTGGACTTAGCAAGAAGGAAAACGATATTTATCACTAACAAAACTTGGATAAAATATATACCATTTTATTTTCGGATGAAGTAAGAAAGTAAACTGGAAAACAAAGTGATTTTAAAAGTATACATTATATTACATATATTCTATTTGGCCTCTTTACATGAGGTGACAAATGCCGCACTGAACACCCCAAGTGGTCGAAAGCCGCAGATTCTTTATTTCTGGTTTAGCACAAATTGTTTCTTTTGAGTATTTTTCCTTTCAATATTGACTACTACAACGCAAAAGCCGAGCACAGACGCTGGATATTTATAGGGTTATTTGGCGAACAATTCTTTAAAAGCTAAACGAATAATAGCAGAGGAAAGAGATTGTTTTTATTTATCTCGAAAGATTACGTCAAAAAGTTGAGCTTTCGAGACGTTTTGAGGTTTCCTTGCGGAAATATACGACGCTCTGAGGAGTCGGTCACTGTCACTGGTTTTCCCTGATCACGAATGCACTAATTTTTACTTAACGTAGATTGAAAAAAATCATAATGAGAACCCAAATCAGTATAAATATGAATTTAAAAAAGGGATAGGCAAGAGATATACGAAATGAATAGCTTTATCGCCTAGGAAAATAGAATAACGACTATAGGTAATTGAGTTTGCCCTATGTTAAATGAAAGCTTGGGAGCTTTCTAGCTTCACGAAGGCTGTGATGATTCGCTTAGAAAATAAATAGCGATGGGAAAAACGGAGACGGGAAGTTTCAACTCTCGGTTGGGTAATGATAGAGTGCGATCGGAGGCTAGTAATTGCGGCTAAAGATGACGTTGAATAGCATCGAAGCAAACACGAGGGAAAAAACATGGGAACAAGGCGAGGTCAGGCGGCAAGGACTCGGTAAGAAACAATGGTCACAGAGGGCGTCGTGGGAAGGCGCGATCGGCTGAGGAAATGGCCACGTGAGTGAGGAGAGAAGCCATGCATGTGATGGAGGGAATTTCCGAGATGAGGAATACGGAGGAAAGCGTAGGCAAACAAGAGGGGAAAGAAGCGGTATGCAGAGCGACTCGAATGCGAATTATCCGAAGTATTTATATCTTAAAATTACTAGTATACGTAATGATTTTGACGAGAGATCTTGTCGATAACTATATTAGAGAGGAACGGGCCCCAGGAATTTTGGGGTCCCAAGCGAAGATTCTTTAGTGCGCCAGGATATAATTAGATTGTCAATTTATCAAATATGTGGTTTATTTTAGTAGATTGTCGATTATGGCAATTGCCTTTATCACTACTGAAATACTAATGTATTATTATTAGATTGACAATTTACATTTACATAAGTACCCCGCCACATGCCGTAAGGCAAAAGACGTGAAAACACCCCCTAACTGATTACCAGATTAGTATACCTAATATCATCTTAAAAATGCTCAATGGGCTACGAGTTAGTATCGTTCAGCGAAAGCGAACATATACACTTTTCTGACAATGCAAAATACTCATACTTATTGTCAAATTATTAAGGACTCAAGAAAGGAAAACACACCACACAAATGCATTCTGAAAACTGAAATACGTGCGATGGACCCAAGGTTAGGAAAATTCAGCCCTCGCTCATAAATTCCGCGTTTCAACTTTCCACTTCCAATTAATCGATCAAAAGATTTCGAATCTACCGAAAGTCTCTCATCCATTAATCTGATGTTATTTATGAATCGTCGTCGACATCAAATACGAGATATTAAAGCTGTTTTCTTATAAATCATCTTCTTCACCCCCTAAGTTCTGTCGCCTAAAGCCATTCTTTATTCGCTTGCATTGTTATTCCGGCCCTGATGGGTACAGTGAGGTCTTCCTGGGTCCCGGGGCCGCTTCCAGAACTGTTCAGACCGAATGTGCATGGTAGTAATAATAGCAATTAAATTATATCTTAATGTTATTCAAGGTCAAACTCATTTACATGTGATGGTTACATTGTTTATCAAATCATGCTTGTATAATGAAGTAACTACTTGGCATCATTACTTATTTAATTGCCCATTATAATGTAATTGGTTGAGAGCTGATGATAATGAGGAAGTTAACAATGCCATAAGACCTAGCGTTTTACTTCAACGAAAATTCATAATAATAACATTAAGAATAATAAAAGGAAATAAGCTCCTTCCAAAAAAATATATTGGCGTTTCCTTCATAACCCTTTCAAGTTGAAAAATTCTGGAGAGGGATTATTTTACCGTAAATTAGTGGTTTCAAAATCTCAAAAATTCCAGTAGAAACAATAAACTAATTGTAATCTAATAACTATCATTAATAAACATTTTAACGTAATAGTCTACGGCCAAGGTTCGCAACAAAAAGTCTAGCACGAGCAACTGGCGGCGAAGCAGAGCAGAAACCACAGAGGGACGGCATCAGGACAAAAACTCCTTCCTGCAAGCAAACCATATGAAATCAAGGAAAAGGCGAGAACGGGAAGAGCTATTTCCCGTCACTGGTTCTATAGAAGTGCACCCGCACTGAATTAGAGATATACTTCAAAATACGATGATAAGAGACATCCGAGAGGATATAGATGAAACACAATTAAAATGTTTTTTTCCAATCCTACTGTAAATTCTAATCTTGAAGAAAAGTTACCATAAGCCGGAAATGACGAACTTTTAAACTTTCAGACTAAATCATGATTGTACGCACCTATTTTTTTCAGCATGGCGGGATAAATGGGAGGAAAAAGTTATTGATTTAAGCACCACACACCACAAGTAGTAAACAACGACCGAAGTAAATGATCTTCCAGTAATAATTACTTAAAACATCAAAAGGTTATGGATCTATAATATTACAGAGAAATATTATTTCAACCTCAGTTACATCCGTATGACGAAAACTTAATCTCCCAGTATTCTTCGAAAATTAATATTCTCCGCACATTTTATTAAATGAATATTTCGTCAGTAAAAGAGGGCCTGCAATAAGAAAGGTAGTACTTAATCCTTACACAGCCTAAGACTGAAAATTTGCTAGTTACATGTATACAACTTCTTTTTATTTTAGTAGTTTAACAGATGCAGTTGATCTATTTTTGCCTAAATGAAATTAATTAATAGTGACACTCCCATAAAATGCATTTAGGAAAATAAAGAAGCCCATGAAGAAAGGAACAGTTGAGGGTTAAAATACAAACGATGACTAAAAGTAAGAAATGAGACTGTAAATCATTCATACATTGTAACACATTGACAGTGAATCAGTTGATGCACCAACAAGCAGCATTCAATACGGTAGGAGTAAAAGATACACTTAACCATAATATTAAATATTCAGTTCCCAGACCATACCCGTTTATTTCATTCCTTGAGAAGGAACTTAGTCACGCCGTAAAGAACTGCCTTCTCCCAGGTCCAGACGAACCAAGTTGACCTCATTTTCGCTCCTGCTAGGGTCAAACACAAGAAGCGAAAGGTAGTCTCCACATCGTCTGAATCTCTTTCTAAAAAACACCTGCGTATACTGTTTAAGAGCGGAGCAGCCATACAAAATGATAATTCCGAAATATAAAACGCTACTTTAGAAAGCAACAAGAAACCTCAATAATTCCGTCTCACGATATATATTAAATGTGCAGTCGGAAAATCGACCGATGGCGTAAACAAATTGGTAACGAAAGAAATAAGGCCATCTTAGTCTTCATCCCATTAAATAATTTCGCAACACAAATAAGAATGGGCGCGGAAAAGGAACGACTAACGTATTACTTCTCCAAAATTCAGAAATTTCAAATAATGAAAGAAGAAGCGAAGTGGGCGTAGAGTAGGTGAAACGTGATGGACCGATAAAAATAATTTTGAATGTTGCCATTTCTACGAAAGGATTACAAGAGAACGCGAGGTAAATTTACAACGGAAAAATACGTAAATACATACAATGGCTACATACAATGATGGAAAGGATGAAGAGAACAGAAAAAGAGAAAAGAAATGTGTTTCCAACATTCTAAAAAAGGGCAATTCCCGATGGCGTGACTTCGGAAAAAAACACAATGTAGGATAAATGAACCACCAATAAAAATGACGGCTTTATTAGGAGAATTTCGGTCTTAGAGACACTCTTAACCCTAAGTCACGAGCACACACGGCCATGTCCAATAAACGGTACACCAAGATACATTATATACTTCACAGTTATTCTTCATATTGAGTTTCATATTATCAGCCAAATTAATGCGGAGAATTTATTAACCAAATGTGCGAGAAGATCGTTTACACGTACATTCAATACATGATTTGGAGCAAAAAGGATTGAAAGCGGTAAGTCGACGGCTTGTGAACTCAAGTCACATCTCGAAGGAAAGCTATCAGAGTGCCGATGCAGATGTACTTGATACAATGAAAGGGGCAATTACCATAGATACTCCGGCTGACAAATGCATGCTGTTACGTAAATATAGCATAATGCGCGTACTTGAATTATTTAACATGCTGAAGTGTCGTGTTCCGCGTTTCTTTCAACACTCAAAGCAAACGGCGTAACCGCAATGCTAAGTCACTAACCACACCAATATTTCCCACATTCTGAAAACCGCTTACCCTTTCCTCCTCATCTCAAGCCCCATATACAAACAAATACGAGGGTGTGTAGCCGAGGAGCAATCGAGAGGGCATTGAATCTTGCACTTACGTGGAAGGAGCAAACTGCTACACATGGTGGAATCGATTTCCGCTTGCATGCACAGGGCAGGAATTGGCAATTAGGGCGACTGGATGTAAAAGGGGGTGGAAAAGATTCCAGGAAGGGGCGAATGATTGGAGCCGTGAAAAGAGAGAGGACATAGAACGAGGCCACGTTATTTATAGTATTCTCCGCGTTTATAGGTGCTGCCGGGAATAAATTTCACTCCGGAGACCGTTTCGGATGCGAGGAAAGCGGCTTTTTTTCTGATCGATGACCCAGTTGGCAGAATGAGTTCCTCCGACACCAGTGTCATTCCAAGAGGTTTCCGCCCTTTAAGCTGTAGTAATTGCAGACGCGGATCTTCTCCGCGGACCTGGAAACCTCTCGAATACGCGATTGTCATTAAAAGGCACTGCGTTTCGAAACTCGGCCTGCTTCAATGTCAACTTCAGAATCTCATTCATATTTGCATATTACTTTCTCCGCCCACGTTTTGAAGGAAAAGTACTCGGTACAAAATTTTGAAATGGATTTGCAGGCCAAAGATACTTCAGTTTTTCCGCAACGAACGTGATTTGCGTGACAAAAAGCAATCAAATTAAATTATTTTTTACGTGTGTGCATGAGTACCAATATCAGTATTAATAATTCAAAAAGTGAATGTATTTTTTATAATTTCGACGACTGAAGTCGTTTGTGTGCTCCCACCAGGAATCGAGACGGGACCACAACGGCGAATGCGCTATCCTTTTGTCTATCTGGGAGCCCGCACTTCTATCATGCCGAAGAAAGACTCGTCTAATACACGTTTTTTCGTAACGAGTCTAATACGAGTCTTTAAAATGGCAGCATCGAAATTGGCGAAATCCTTTACTTTCGAGTCTATGTTACCTACTAGCTGACGAGATTAATGAAAAATTAACGTCGATAATCTGACAAACATTTCCATGGAAATATTCTGAATGAAGCTTAAACGCGTGTTTTCCTTATTAGGGTTTGAATCATCAATCGGAAGACTTACTGAAATTTAATTAGCTAATCTAAGCACAGTTTACAAAATATTGGTTCCTTTTGATAATAGATATTTTACAAAGGCAAAGTTTCAAGTAAATTATCCGAATTCGAAGCAATGTCTAATTTTAATGGACCGTTTCATACAGACAGAAAGGAATGGATTTGTATGTACATAACCTTCCACTGCAAGCATTTAAGGAGCTACTCCTTACATCTTAAGGAGCTACTCCTTACATCTTAAGGAGCTACTCCTTACATCTTACAATCCCCACTATACGTTGAATCATTCCTTTCCAATAAAAAAATGGTTAATGAAACCAGATGCGCGTTTCAGCCACTACGAAATCATTGTAAATGATGATTCACAGAAGAGAAGATCATGTGAGTGACCATAGTTGTTCAATGGTGAAACTAAACTAATGGAGATAGCCAAGCATTTGAAAAGTGTATCTGTTTCCTTCATCTTCTGCCGTCCGCACAAGAAAGCCAAATGACGAGCAAAGTGATCACATCCTCATTTGCGGCTCAAAGCGGCCCGCCGAATTTTAGATTATTTTATTTCGTTTATGAAGTGTAGGAGTTCGAAAAATTGCTATTGGTTTTTAAAATTGCCTTTTCGAAATGGAAATTGAGTGAATTTAAGTGGAAACTATAAATACCGATCAAAAGAAATTTCCGAAAATGTTTGGAAAATTTGTACTATTGTACTCAATTTCATCGAGCTCTTCCCACCCAACAAGACTATTGAGGCATTCTTCGAGATAAAAACAGAATTGAAACTTCAGTGACGAGGGAATAAAATAAGAGATTTATGTGGAAATAGAAATACTTTCTTCGTTATAAAGTAATGAGGAGTCACACCCTTATGTTCTAACTAAAAATCGACAAATGCAGAGAAAAAAATACTGTCATTTGGTACTACAACTATGCATTTACTTCAAACATACGAAGAAGTCGTGGTTTTTAACCTTGGATTAATCTCAAGCATGACCTTTATCAGGCAGAAACAAACACTGATGTCTCCCTATTCGAAAGACTAGATTCGCAAACACTTTCGTAGCGTTTCAATCATTCTTAGGGAATGAAGAAGGGATTGCATGTGCTCCTACAGGGGCACTTTAATCGCCTAATTAAAATTAAAAGTTGGTATGAATATTCTGAGTACGAATAATCTTATTTTTCCGAAGATAATGCCCAAGTTCTTCAAATCAAATTTTATAAAATTTAAATAGTTTTTGCCTGTTATTTAGTAAAAGAAGTAGTTGAATGGTTTTGGGTAGTACAAATGGATTGGTGGCTACAGCATTGTATGTGAGTTTAAATATTACCTTTGATTAATTTAGTATGGGCATACATATATAATATAATGATCTCCATCTTTTCGAGTAGTTTCATAATGTGATAATGTACAGTGGTTAAACTGGTACTTCATATTATTTTCATTTCAAAATGATATCGTTATATTTCATAGTGTATAATATGCTGTAAGGTGCGTAGTCTAATACTTGTAGTAGTACATGCAAAAGATTTGCAATAGCGTTGATAGAAGATTATATGAGAAAATAGTATGACAATGTTGCCACTTGGCTTTCGCACACTCGCTGTGTGTGTACATAATGATAATAATATAATTTACATTTAGCATACTGGTATTAACCGGCCCCGGCAACAATGCACACGTGAGAGGCGTCCTCAGAAGTAAAAGTCGTCGCAGCGGACTGACGCAACTGCGACAAGCATTATCTTATAACACAGCCTATACTTGTCAAGGTCAGATGCTGTAAAACTCTCCGAGAGATTGAAAACTAAAAGCAGTTCAACGCATGATATGCATATGCAATATCTCTATGCATATCAAATAATATGAATGGATTGTGTGTATTTCTGGCTTAATTGTCGAGAACCAATCGTTGATCAACTTTTAAATATGACGCAAAAGAAGCTTTCCTTCGCCGATAAAAGACGGCGCCGAAAGAAATAATCATTAGTCTGATGGTTTCAGATTCGAGAAAAGAACAAGAGAACAAATTTTCCTATGAGAAATACATCTTAAGTTCCTTTTTATCGCTTGCTAGTCGTATTTTTTTATGAAAAATCAAACCGGGAGAACTTGTCGTTAAAAGCAGAGAAGAAAAAAATTCAATAAAAATTTTTATCCGTATCGTCAATAGTAAACTTGAGGTCTAAATCACGCTAATAGATAAAATACATAGAAATGTCGTCTAAACTAATAGCTATAACTAATCGTCCATAGAACACCTTTTACTCACTCGCTCTATTCTCTACTAGAATTCTGTTTACTTCCTAGTACAAATGACATTAAATTATAAAATTATAGTGAACCGATACGCAAAATGTTCATCTAAGATAAGCTTCAGCAAACATTCTTCAAATATGCAGCAGCTTATGGGAAAACATAGAGAATAGTGGGACGTCATCTCTTTCAAATTTAATGCAATTTCACTGTCAAGCAGTATACCGATGGCAGAGAATACTTTAAACATGAGTAGTTCTAAGACTATTAGAAGAGGATGTGACCTATAATAGTGCTTAAACATCAGAGAAAAAATTAAAATATGTGCGCTAAAATATGCTCCGACAAAGATGAATAGGCCGCTTTAAAAGTATAATAGCTCGGAACCGCTCGTCCTCTCCGTTGGTAGGAACGCTCATTCACTGACCTCCCGATACAAATCTTGGAGTAGGAAAAGGCCGTTTGTAGCAATAAGTAGGGCACATCTTCCGAAGGAGTAATCGAATGAATGAGCAGCACGCCAAGTGGCCATTCCTCCGAATTCCACTAGCGAAAGGCAAGAAAGAGGCCAATGTGTTAAAATAATAACAAGCATTAACGTATTTCAGAACAAGCAAAATTGTATCCTCAGATCTTGCGTTTTGCACGAACTACTAGGCAGAATGTGAAGCGGAGGAATGAAAACAGTTTCAAAACAATAGCACAAAATAGCTATGCAATACATAGAACTGAGCGATGGATTTAATAAAATTAAACTTAACCACAAATTGCGCGAGATAATGACAGACATGGATTTTTTAAACATTCTTCTGCCAATTAAAACGGTTTGCACAAAATTTATTTTCAAGACTACCAGCTTCAACGCAACAATATCATCGAAGATAGGTCAAAGACATCATCAAAAACGCGGCATATATAGACATGATAAAGTAGGGAGTAGGAGACTAATAAATTGTAAATCAAAGTGAACTACCAGTTAGTAATGATAATTAATTATTGACAATTTTAGATTGAAAGCAACCTTCCTTAGTTTCCTTCCCTTCATCCACTACTCTTACGGGTCGTGTAAATATATAGTCGTGATTTCCTTTTAAGTAATGATAATGTTTTAACGATGAATCTTGTTGTAAGAAGACTTAAGCCTGAGAAAACCGTAATTACTTATTGGTTAAATTCCTATTACGGTGTACATCAAGATTCCACAATATGAAGACCGAAGAATAAAATATGATCTTCAAAAGTACAGGTTATGAGAAGAATTGACGATAATTTGACTTAGTTTATCTAAAAACTGAGATAATTGAATTTTTTGAAGAAATTACTTCATTACAATGGGCGCTGAAGAAAATTAGTTCATAGAATCATAACAAACAAACCATACATAATCAAATAAATATGTGATTATTCAGAGGCATTAAGATCGTTTAAATTAGTTCCAAATAGATCGAATTTCTGAAGAGAAAGTATATCAAACAGCTTATAGTGTGACACTTAAAAAAGTGTTCAGCAGTATCAGTTGGCGTATCACTCAGTGAGCGAATGCCACTCGACAATCACTACAAAGACAACACGAACACGACCAACAAGAGAATAGGCACGTGAGCAAATGCGAGAGTTTACGGCTAATTGCACTGCTTGAGTGCGCCACGAACCCAGATAATGAGACTTTTAATGTCGAGATGTACGTGCGAGATCTTAATGAGAAGGGGAGCAAATATTTCCATAGCGAGTGACGTCCCTTCTGCTGATGTCAACCCGTCTGCATCGCTCCTAACGTAACAAGCATGCGCCTTATTATATATTAATGCTTTCGTACCCTATTTAGCAAAGAGCCTGCCATCGGTGCTATTGAAAACCTGCTTTGTTTACCTTCGCCTCTTCGCGTGAGTTTTAAAGATGCTGCGAAACTTAATTCAAGGTGAACTCTCATATATCATGATTTCCCTGAGAAGTAGAGATTTCGTCCATGGATAAATCTCAACTGCAAGATATTCATTAATTTTAATGCAACATAAAAGCAATAAATTAACAAACATTATGGAGCCTTCATTGTCATCATCAAATATGCTAAATATTGCTGTTGAGGACATAATGATTGGACGATCGGTTCAAACAAAGTGTAGTGTTGGTCTTCTATAGCCTTTGTCTATATACATTAATCCGTTTAACCCGAAAAGGTTAACACGAAATAAAATATGGTATGCGGGGAAATATCATCACAAAATTCTTCGAATGGTACGAAACGGTATTTAAGGCGGGATTTTAACCAAAATAAAATCTTCTGTATTCTCAATTATGTTTAAATTTTAAATTCATAAATTTTACTATAAGCAGCTGAGTTTTCATAGTAAAATTTTTTGCTGAGTTCACTGGTTAACAGTTAATTTATTTAATAAATGTAAACTTATGATATTTCAAATATTAGAGACAGTAAACGCTCCTATCTATGAAACTCAAGAAGACAGGATGCGATCACTAGGAATTCGGTTAACACGAAATTTGTTTTACACATATGTATAGGTTGGCTCCCTTCAATCCGTTTAAAAATGTATGTAAATAGTTTAACAAAGTTGTATTAAGGAAAGTGAGAAAACTCGCAAATTAATCATAAAAACTTTAAATATGTTACTGAAATACATTATCATTATCTCATACATAAAATCTTAAATTAAATGAATGAAATATGTAAAATATATAAGTATGGGGAAGGCAGGATAGTTAAATATACATTTAATTTATGATTCACATGTTATTTCTAACATAATTGCAAAACTTTATCATATACGAATACGGCAGGCTTACAATTTCTTTATGAAAAGAATACTTTACTTGATAGTGACTCTGGAAGAAGCTACGTGGAAGCTATGATACAAATTAAATCGTGGGAAAAGAAAGAAAACTTTGGCAGAAATTTTAAACTTTAGGAGACAAAATTCAGCGTAAGACAAAATTTTTAACTATTTTCATCCGGGCCATGGCTGGGAACTTCAATTCATAGGATATAATTATGCTGGTTTAGCAAGAAATACAAAAACATTAAAAATACAAGAACATTGAATTAATCGGAAACCAATGAATTTTTAATTTTCCGTACTGAAGTTCTTAGAATATAAAGAATAATATTAACTGTCTGCTCTTTCGAAAACTTAAAACTGCGATCAGGAAACTCATGTTTGCACAATCCAAAGTAATAATCACACGGTTATTATGGTAATTGGCAGTAACTTCCGCTAATTAGATTATATTTATTTAACGGTCAACATACTGCAGAAACAAGAGCTTTGCAATAATTCATACCGTATTTAAGAGGGCCGATTTTCATTTGCATCCAATTTTAGTAAATTACACTCAATTGACATCAATTTGATATCATAGGATGAAAATTAGAATTTTATTAAGCCCTACTAGTTAATCAAATTAACAAAAATGTACTACCCTACTGATGAGAAATTTAAATAAAAATCATCTAAATACGCAGAGTTATCCGTGATTAGTAGTATTTAAAAGAAAAGATTGTGATAGATTATATGAGTAACGGAAGGGTAGGAGGGTAATTTCTTTTCTAAAGTTGATATTCTGGAATGATTTATTGCATAGTATATGCAATATAACAGGTCGTGAAAATGAGTTAAAATATAGACAATAACACTATAGAAACAAAAATCATTCTAAAAGGAAAGCAAAAGGCGAGGAAATGGCACTCGGAAGGAAAGACGCAGTTGGAGTCGATTTTTTGCTGGAATTAAACTATTTCCTGCTGAGTTCACAGCGAGTCTCAATGACCTCAATCTATATAAAGCGCCTCTCCTTAACAAAGATCTAGAAAGGAAAGAAGCCGAAATAAAAGAATAAGGCTTCGGAAAGGAATTGGCTAAAGTGGAGGGACCACCTTTGCCCTCGAGTTCACGACTTGGCTGAGAACTGAAGAAGAGTCGGAAATGTCTCCAAAGCGAAATGAATCCGAAGAGTAACCAATACGGGCACGTAAACCTCTTTGGAAATTTCCTTCGGTTCTGAAAACAGCTTTGGATTCGACTTCTTTAAAACTGCTCAGCAACGTACCATCTCGTCAATATACGCCATTATACTGCAGAAGGGGGTCAGATGCTTCCCAGATACAATGACACACTATACTGGAGCGGATTTTGCTAGTAAATATAAAAACTGCCATCTTCGATTACAGCACTGAATAAACTGCAACCTCAAAACTACCATCTGCGCCGCTAAAAAGAGAGACAAACGATGAAATAGAATTTTAAAATACACGAACTTACCATGTGGTAAATTGTGTTTTCAAATCATAGAATGAAAAGACAGCGCATTCAACTTATAAAATATTGCAGAACAAAGTATAATAAAGCGAGTCATCAAATGAGCGAAAATGTGTTTCTAAACCACAGTAAACTTTTTACACCGCGAAAACGACGACAGAGGATATTTACTACGGCTGAAATCCGTTAATCATAAAAATCAAACGGATAATATCCCAAAAATGTAATGAGCAATTTATTTAAGTAATTGCTTCACACCATCATATCTAATTCAAAGCTGGAATCTCATTTAACTATAGATTTATTGGTTGGATACTAGCAAACGCACCATAAAAGGAAATCATCATCGCCAGCACAACTGCCAACTTTATCAACGCACATAATTTTATGATATCATAAATCAATAGACATCAAAATGCAGAGGCGGCTCGGATAATGAAGAAATGAATCAAAGTTCAACGCCTTCAAGACGAAAATAAAGTAACTTTGTCACTAAGGGCCGTTTCTTTATCTCATTCAAAATCATAGGAAACAATTACAGAGAGCTTACAACAACAGAGAGCGTCCAAGTATTACTACGATGCTATATTAATTCTTAAAGCCACAGCTCACGTTTATTTTACAACTCTCCAAGATAAAATTGTCCGCAATTAAATATTAACAATTGGCGTTGGCAAAAGATTACAGGTCGGAACATTTTTGAGGCAAAAGTGAATGACTACATTCGTAGAATGTTGGATGGCGCGAGCAAAATTTGTAAGGAAATTGAAGACTTTATACAACTTTAGTAACTCACAATACATCATCCAATAAAAAAGAGTGAAAACAATGACATAATCATTGGGTCGAATAAAGATTTCAGCATTAACATAATCGAATTCAAGAGAACTTGTTGATTCTAAAGTTAACAACGAAAATAGAGATTTAATAAAATTGCAAAACAAATATGACCAAATCACATCGACGTAACTCCATCCTCACATCCAAACATGTTTATGACAGGAACCGGGAAAAACGGGGAATTTGAAGGGGAAGAGAAGAAAGGAGAAAATGTAGTGAATGAGATGGAGTGATTTTCTATTAACAAACATTTTCTACACTAAATGGCAATAATTAATGACACCTTCATCACCTAAATCGATATCAGTCTTGGTTTGCGCATACCTGTCAAACTATATGATGAATCATCAGCTTTACCAAAAGCAAGACTAATCAACATCTAATTTCTTTACTGATGGGACGACACCAAATTTTTTACCGATTCAGATGAAATTCCAGAAACTCCTCTTAAACTTACGATTCCGATAAGATTCTCAATTCAGATTCTTGCAGTGATTAAAATGTATTATTTTTAGTGACTTCTGTTTTGAGAGATAAATACTTAATGAAAGAAGTATGTACATTAATAAACGATTTAGAGGTATAATTAATAAAAACGGTTAGGAAAGCTTTTGAAAATAGAGATTAATTTAGTATGGGCATACATATATAATATAATGATCTCCATCTTTTCTAGTAGTTTCATAATGTGATAATGTACAGTGGTTAAACTGGTACTTCATATTATTTTCATTTCAAAATGATATCGTTATATTTCATAGTGTATAATATGCTGTAAGGTGCGTAGTCTAATACTTGTAGTAGTACATGCAAAAGATTTGCAATAGCGTNAATTTGATTAAGAATATTTTATAGAAAGTAACCTATATTTTCCTCGAGAAGAAAATAAAAACAAGGAGCCCAATGCAGTCTAAAAACAACTTATCCGCGTTAATCGATACTAGTCGACTCTGCTTAACGCAGTTTATTCAATAATGGCACGTGGCGTTGAAACTGATACATTCATTCTTAAAAAGATTAACTCCTAATAATTATAGATAGCGGCTGTGAATTCACGAATAGGTCTCGTTGGCTCATTCATATCATCCCTCTAAATGAAAACAATCGAATATTGCCGAATGAATATCACCTGATAGATAACAACGTCAGCTGTTGGCTCTCATACGACCGACAAAACAAATGCATTGAGAAGCACCGCCAGATGAGGCCAGCTCTGTACAGAATGAAAGACTACTGAAATTAATCCAACGGAGCGGAATGTTCAACTAGTGAAGTTTGAAAGAACACTCAGTAGATCGAAACGTAAACGATGCCTTTTGTTTTTAGCGCTTTCCTTTCGGAAGAGCTCTTTGGCGCCGTTAAAGGCTTCGAAGCAATTCCCGGAATCGACAGCATTTACGGTGATGGAAATTTCAATTCGATGATCATTTAGAATGACTACTAATTCCGCCAAAAAGAAAACATAGTAGCATTAAACAAGGAAATGATCAAATTACTTTGGGATTTTTTTCAAATAAGGCCACCCCCAAAAATAATAAAAATTTAATTTAGGGCTGAAATGAAATAGAACTAACGAATTTCATGTAACCTTCAAAAATTGGGTATAAAATAGGATTTCATATTTACACAAAAATAAGTCAAATAATTCACATTAAATACCATATTTAGGTGTTATTAAGATTTTAGTTTGATTAGTAGTTCGACTCATGAGTATTTATCTATTTACCACTAATGACAAGAAATTAAAAAGGAATCGAGTTTTAAACAAAAAAAATTCCAAAGAACCATTTTTGGAATCGGAAATTAGATTGAAAGATCTTCGATTCCAATGCCGATTCCGATTCCCGAAAAAGTTCCGATACCTTCGATTCCATATTAATCGTCCCATCAACAAATTTTTCTTACAGAAATTACGCTAATTCCAAGCGAGACATGAGATTTCTCGTCGAACACAACCCCACAAAAGAGTATGCGCACATGCTCACGTAAAATTGAGTCAAAAATAGTTATTTGGAGAGAATTGGCAAGCGGCCCTACATCTATTCAAAGGAGCTCATCCCGTGATGAGCTTATCTTTGGCAGAGGAAAGGGTTTCCGAGGACTGCCCACGGATGACCGGGCACTGACATTCCTTAAGTATCGTTTTTGTTAGCAAACAGAGGCATCACTTGGATTATCTACATGTAAATAAACGCATCTGGGCAAAACACTGACGAGAAAGAATGTATTTGAATGTCATTTCAGCTACTAGCTACACTTCATTGAAAAACGACTCTAATTCGTACAAAATATAAATGAAAATGATACAGATACAGGAAAATAGACAGCATATTTAAATACAACAAATTCATACCTTTAATTCCCAAGGAGAAACGGACATGAAAAAAGTCTGACGGAACCGGGACACGAACCCGGATCTACCAATTGCCAGTCGGTTGCTCTATCCATTGAGCTATCCCGCCAGAACATTTCTCCATGCCGTATTATAACCGTTTTAATAATTTTGACTATTACAGACACATACGTCCACGCTCAAAGAAAACCGGTTAGCCGGGACTGAAACCCGGGACATTCCTGTGTTAGGAGGGTAGCGCACTATCATATTATATATTTCGTATTATAATCATTCCGCTACCGCGATCGGCGAAGAGAACTTTTTCTTTAGTTAACCAAAAGTCAAAATATATACCTCTATAAGTAGCTCTATAAGATTGGTAAGGCCAGTAGAAGAGAGAGAAATTCAAATGGATAAAGATGGAGAAAATACCTCCCTGAGACTTCACTCTTTAAGTCATTGTGGAACTAACAAAATGCTATCAAACACAGTTCGGTATTATGATGAATTCACAGCAGTTTAATTTTCGATTTTCAGAGAGACATCTTCAAATGACAGATATCACGTTTCAAGATCCGCGCACCTGTTTGAGACAATCGCAATTTTCACACTACATTCCAAATGTATCAGCTACAGAACCATAAACTATAGTAATGAACCAAAATCTCAGTAATGTTAGCACATTTCAAATTCTTCGTGAATTCATGGTAAATAATTGGAGCAAATGAATGAGCAGTGCATAGGCTAAACATCTTTCCTCGGTCTTAATTAATACAACATTCATTCCTAAGTTAGGAACGGAACAGAATGAAGAGTTTAAGGATGAGATAAAAGCGAAATCCCCGAGTCACGAGACAGTGTTCATTTTGAAGTGGTGGGATCGACGCTACTCGCACGCGACTCCACACTCCCACGCTTTGCTCTGCCCTTGGGCAAAGATTTCCATGGGAAAAAAAGCTTGATGCCCCTCCGCAAAGGACGAATAAAAACAGCGACCGACAGCTGCAGCTTTTGCATTTCGACTTATTAACTGCTAATGTGACTAGGTAATTCGCAATGAGCATGGGGAAAAACCAAGGAAAGGTAGCCTGTTGAATTTGAAAACAAAAATAATGAAGACGCTTAGGAAATGCCAAGTCCTGTAACTACGACAAGGAGCTTCAACTTATTTCTCTTGCCGTCGAATAAAAATAACATGAAACAGATTTCATAAAATATCAATAAGACTAGGTCAAGTAAACTCATAAAATTAGCAATCGATTTGAAAGTCGCTACTGAGATACTATTTTTATAGTTCATAACAGAATCTTAATATTTTGAGATTTGATTTTACGCCGGTACAAAAATTCCCAAAATGTCAGTATCTTGAAATATGACTACATTCGCATGGCCAAAATGTTACAGAATTAAAATATAGTCTATATAAGACATTTATTTATTTATGAATAAAAGCTGTAACTTACTTAAAAGTTATAATAAGAAAGGGAACAATATCTTTATTTAAAACATTTAGCAATCATACTTAAGTCCTAATATTCGGAACAACACTTTGAGGTAAGTTTATCATTCTATAACATATTTCTATGTATTATTACACAATATTTCTAATTTCTAATTAATTATAAGAAATGATGTGTTATGTTAATGCAAATCTCGAAACCCTGAAAACTGAGCAGTTGGACCACATATATGATATGAGAAAATGCAGCGGTTATCCCAAACATAGACTTAAATTGCTTGAAAACAGCCACCTGTACATGGGAAGAAGAGTTCATAACAAATTAACATTAGTCACGAGACAAAGACTGTCCACATACCATGTTGTATTCCTANATAGATAACAACGTCAGCTGTTGGCTCTCATACGACCGACAAAACAAATGCATTGAGAAGCACCGCCAGATGAGGCCAGCTCTGTACAGAATGAAAGACTAGTGAAATTAATCCAACGGAGCGGAATGTTCAACTAGTGAAGTTTGAAAGAACACTCAGTAGATCGAAACGTAAACGACGCCTTTTGTTTTTAGCGCTTTCCTTTCGGAAGAGCTCTTTGGCGCCGTTAAAGGCTTCGAAGCAATTCCCGGAATCGACAGCATTTACGGTGATGGAAATTTCAATTCGATGATCATTTAGAATGACTACTAATTCCGCCAAAAAGAAAACATAGTAGCATTAAACAAGGAAATGATCAAATTACTTTGGGATTTTTTTCAAATAAGGCCACCCCCAAAAATAATTTCAAACACAAAAGCATAATGTAGTACTAAAAACAAATTCCTTCTTGACTATTTAACAAATAACATATCTTCATTATTTCATTGAAATGTTAATGACTCTCAGTAGTATGAAAAAGTAAAAATAAAAAAAACGGAATTCCTTTCTTTATCAAGTCAAGCGGTTTTTGTATGAACGCTCGTAAAGAAATGTTAATCGTTAAGTTCTTAGAAAAAATTAAATGCGAGATAATTTTTCGGAGCTCAGACTTACATAATTGAAGAGTTTAAATACTTAATTACTTAGTAGTTAATACTTTTAGTAATTTTATAAATATCTAAAGAAATTTCTATGTTCTCTATTTCTCTTCGTTCGTATGCCACAATACACGCGTTATGCGTTATTTCAGCATTGTTACCTCACATTTATCGGGAGAATTTTCCTCAATTTATCACAGCGAAGTTCGTATTGAAATATAAATATTTTAAACTTAGATAAAGAATTCAGTCGTGCCTTCGACTAATGGAAATCGATTTTCGTTAAGATATATTTCTATAAAGTCATTACTTAGAAGGTTGGTTGGATTCACGTCTCTTTCCTCTATTAGCTACCAAGAGATTTTCAGAAGAAATGTGGCACACTGAGAAAGATGAGGAGTGATCTATCTTCGCTTTCCTAACCGATTGAAAATGCCTTTAATGTAAAATATTAATTAAAGTGCACCACAAGGACTCTATAAATTGGGTTTGCGTTGCATTCCGTAAGGAGGGGCCAAAATGAACGCCATCATTATTTATCATCACTCATACCGCCGTTGTTTCCTTGTTACCATAATCATTAAAAGGACTACGACAAAATTAAATTAAAGATACATCTCCCTTTATCCGGAACCAAAATACGAAGGAAAGGTTATGCATTCGTCAAATGGTAGCAGAAACTCATGTAAATCGACACTTGATCGGATCTCTTTGTTTGCAGGATGCCTTACTCAAAAATTCTTAGGGCCTAGGAGAGGGTTAAAAGAAAATATCGAAGCTCATAATGGGAAATCATGGGATGGAAATGACCTAATCGATCGACAAAAGCGAGCCTTGAAAGGCGACCTCCATCTTCGCAACTGTTAGGAGATGAAAGCTAAAAAAATGGCAGCCTTTCTATATTCTCTGTCCAGATTCCAACGAAAAATGGCGTTCTCAAGGACGGCCATCATCGCTAAAGCTTATCCGAAATATTTTCCAGTAAGTGGGACGTGTGAATGTGCGATGAACGTAATCTTCCCACACAGGCAAAAGCCGAAGGTTTGGCGTGAATATATTGATTTGCGTAAATACGTTGAGTTGCGTGAATATAACGAGGACCTCGTCGATTGCAGCACTCGGGTTTTCCTAAAGAGAGGAATCGTGACACTCGACCACTCCTTAGAACCGTCAACGCCTTCCATCGGCTGATTTCACAGACTGGGGCTTTAACTCATCACTCTTCAAGTACGAGTGAAATATTTAGAACCAACGTCGTAAAACAATCAGGAAAATCTTCTTCCTCCGATGACAAATACACACGATTTACAGACATATGCCAAGAGGATTTTTATTTACACACATGTGCGCGGATTTAACTCGAAGGCAAGAAATAATAAGGAAACTTTTAGATTAAACGAAAGCGTCGCAAAATATTCAGCAATCGTCGCTCAATTATTTTATGGCGCATAAAAAATATCCATCGGAACTGAAACAAAATAATTACGCATGAAAATATTGCAAAAGATTCGGAGAACAACCCTTAATTAATATCTCGCGGAATTGTCATTTCCGGCTCCTGATCATAGAATGTAAGCCGTTTGGATTTAATGTAACTGGTCTCAGGATCGGTAGCAGAAGGTCTCAATTCCCTTTACTTAGGTTAGCAATTACAATAGCTTTAAGCTGTAAAAGTAGACGATAATACCAAATATCATCGCCACTGGATCTTTTGGATAATCATCATAAACCGAATGAAACGACAAATATGACGAATTTGAGTTACTAGGCAGTTCATCCCAATTGCCCTAAAATATTAAATGGAGAGGTAAGTTAAAGAAAGAAATTTCCAGATAATCTCTTCAGCGAAAGAAATTTCTCATAACAAAAGCAAAACAAAGACAGAAAGGGAGTAGATGTGGGAGGGAAGAAAAACGTTGACAAAGAGTAATGACATGAAAGAAAGAAAAGAGTAAGACGATGTGAAATGAAGAGAGGAAGAGAATCGATAGAAATAATAATGTAACAAATGCGGCGATGATCAAAGAAAAAAATCAGGTCTTACCGCACTGAGGAAGTTCCACTATCAAATTAGTCGTCGCTCAATTCAATGAAATACAATGTAGTACGTATAGTTCATAGGGAGTAAAGTTTTGAACCTTTCCCAATATAAAGAAAAGAACGCTATCAATTAGTGACGATTAACCGGAATCGGAACTTTTACGAGTATCGGAATCGGCATCGAAATCGGAGAATGTTTACCCTAATTTAAAAAACTATTTGGAAATAATTTGAAATTTTTAAAACTTGATCTTTCATTTCTGGTGGTAATATTTCTGATAAATGAATAAATACTTATTAATTAAACAGTAAAACTAAAATCTATAAATCATATATGCTGTCAATCTCTTTTTAAACGTTGTTAATTCACTCATTTCATACAACAAAATACATTTAAATTATAAAATAATTTAAATCCCATAATTAAAAATGTCACAAAAATAAAATGAACTGAAATTCTTTTTCTGCTGCGTCACTCCCTTTCACAGTCGAAAACCAACAGTAACTTGGGATAACGAATTTAATCATTGCAGAAATTGGGGTTGGGATTCGTACCGGAATATCGAAAATGATCAATAATTGTATTGGAATCGGTGAAAATTTTGGTGTCATCTCATCTTTACATTCATCCATCCATTTTCAAACATTCATACAATTTTAGTTCGTTTCATCAGTGAATAGGATTATTCTTGCTAAGTTAACCTTGTAGCCCAATTTCGCCGTAAGGGGATCAGCGGTGGAGTAGAATAGACCATCATTGATCTATAACAAGAGTCGTCGACCTTTCAAGTGGCGATCCTCTATAGAGACACCGACTGACTCTCTCTTGCATCTCAAAGTCTAAAATAGCTCACACTAGAGAAAACCATTCTTTTTAAGCAACTCACGTTCTGCTTAAGAATACTCATATTCGCATTTCGAATATCTAGTAACTTGTAAATCTTATTAAATAAAACAGAAAATAGGCCATCGAAAAACCAGGCGAAGCACATCAAAGAATGAAAGCCATAGTATTTGGGTGCTGAGAAAATAGTAGAAATGGAAAGATTTGATGAATAATCTCATCCGATTGGCACACATTGTCAACGCCATGCATATATTTCGAACACTTCGATGTAAAATACGCGAATTTTGCAAATTTAACAACTGTTGAATGGAAGGAACAACATTTAACAACTGTTGAAGGAATGTCAATTGTACAGTAGTCTCCCGATTGCCCGAGTCAATGTGGACCGAGACCACCTCGGATAATACGAAAGAACGTATTGCGTACGAAAATTAAGAAATAAACACGCCATTTTTATGCCTTACTGTATTACGACGGCAATAAAAAATTTACTTGATGTAAAAACTTTTTTAGATAAAATATTTCTCTTTTCCTCCATAATATATGTTATTTTTCCATATGCAGTTCTCACTTCTTTTCTCCAGATTAGATACTGAAGTTCGCTTGTCTGTGCTGAACTGGAATGGTGCAGTTACAGCTAAAGTAATTTCAGAGGTGTACATACAACTGTAAGTGAAAAAGGCTAAGCAGGCAAATATGAGCCTCGGATAACAAGGAGCCTCGGTTAATCGGGACTCGGATGAACGAGAGACTACTGTATTTCAATTCTGCGAACATAAATTAACCTGATATATTTATTTGGCTGCCACATCGGAGAGATTATTTCAATTTTCGCTCATAATCAGAGTAAAGACTAAACAGACGTGTCTGTTACTTTGTAGAATTCCGCTACAAATGAAAGCGTAAAAAAACTCTTCTAATTGGAAAATAGTTCCAAATTTAATAACTTATCATATTAATTTCTGAAAAGAGTGCAAAGTTATTAAATCGAGATTATTTTCCCCTCGGAAAAGTTGTTTTCAGAGTTTTAATTGAAAATAAACTGAGATTTCATCGAAATGCTTGTGACATAACGTCGAAATAACTTCCTGATTTCTGGAATCTGTATATTAATTTCCCAAAGACTAAGTAATGAAATTTCTCCGATAAGTTTAAGTATAAGATCAGCCGACATATTTTCACCGAAATGTCCGAAGAAGGCGTGCGGATGGTTTCCTTGATCAATCTCGAACAATGCGCCGAGTTCAATGGCACATTTGCGCTCACGAATCGATACACGACACCCGGAGGCTGCACGTGAGTGGGGGAGCGGCGTAGTACGGCACCGCGTGCTGCGTACGTCGGAGTACAATTCAAAAGGACAAGGGGAGGGAGAGAATACCGCAGTAATGGCAAACGAGGTGAAACCCACTCTAACGGTTTTAGTCTCGACAAAAATTCTGCGGTAAGTCGGAAATCATCCGATCTGAGACGTGAGAGAGGAGGCAAGGGAAGTTAAAAAAAGAAACAATTATCGACCAGTTTAAAAGGGAGCCATTAAAATCCCGCAGATGAATTCCTTACGACGCTTCTCGTTATCAAAAACCTACGACACGAAAATAAGAAAACTGAGCCGCCAACACAATTGAACACAAACCAAATTATGAATATATGACAAAAATTAAAACAAAAGTAGTGAAGGTAAAACATTCTTTAGATAATTAACTTTGAAAATTTCGGATACAAGTTAATAATATGATAGAATTCTCATCTCGAAGACAAGAGGATATTTTCTTTAATCAACACGATATCTATGTAATTAATTAATTAATGGAATTTTAACACAAATCTCAACATATTTGTTCTAAAAACACCTCTCTGGAACTTTCCTTGGAAATTATTAGCTTGTACTTTTACTTGGTTCCCCCAATTGCTGGTATAGTCTCTCCCATTATCGATAAAAACGACCACAATTCGGGTCTCCATTTCGGCAGATAATTTTTCTCTCAGAATATACAACACACGCACACACTGCCGATCCTGTCATATTTTTCATTCAAGCAAAGGGCCCAACCATACAGAATAAAGAATACAATAATAATATCTGTTTTATCTTCTGAATTCTGGCAGCGAGGAAAACCAGGCTCATATAATTCTACGAGGAAAAAACCCAAACTTTCCCAGATTTTCGGGGAAATAGCAAATGACGCATTCACTTTGCTGACAAACTTAGTTTGCATCTCACTGTCTCACTTTTCTCTACACAGAACATACACACTCAGATTATTTCAAACTAAATTACTGATTTAAGCTAATAGAACATTATCCATTCCCTGAGAGTAACCTATCAGCCTAAGGCAGGAGGAAAATTAAGGTAATATTTCGATCGACTCCCGAATTTAAAGATAAAAATCTCCGAAGGCAGAAGAGAATTGACACATTTACTGATACAATTCTGATTTACGCAGTCTGAAAAGTATATCTATTTTACCAAGAAGATTTCATGGAGAGAGAGAGAAAGCCTAGTGAAAGGTGGATTTTTAGGGTGCCGCACGTTACAAATAGCTGATCCAATCAATAATTTATCACGTCAGGGTCTATCATTAATAGTAGTAGTAGTAGTAGAAGTTTATTTAGAAAAAAATTCAATAAGACAACAATATTATAAATTCACAGATATAGCAAACAATGATAAAAGATGTAAGAAATTTACACATCCATATACATTATCCTTATTTCTTTTACAATTATTGAAAAATGTAATGTGACAACAAAATTTAAAAAATTACAGATAAACCAAACAATGAAAAAAATAAAAAAATATCAAGAGAATTAAAAAATAAAAAATATCAAAATTAATAGCAGAACGTAGTATTTTATTCACCAAAGTAGCTACAGATATATGGGGAGTAATTTTAGTATGCATGGAGACCATTTCTATTCCTTAAATATCACATTTTACCTGATGACAATATTATAAAAGCAATAAACGAAAACATTATTTCATAAGTTTAGTTATAATAAAAATTAACTGAGAAAACAGTACAATGTTTAAATTTCATAAATAAACACCAAAATTTAATACATCGAATAAATCATTTGGACTAAATACTCGAATCTAATACAACAAAAATAAGGAATGCGCTACTCTTTAGAGGAGACCACCAATTAGAGCCCGAAATTTCTATTCGATATTTTTCCCAAAACCAAAAATTCTTTAATTTTCCCACTGAATACTCCTCCATCCAAATCAAACGAGAGATTTATGATGGAGCAAGCAAATTATTTTCCTCTCTTTTCCCTCCGAAATTCTCTACTTCTGATCCGATAATGAAAACCCAATAAACACGATTTGGCGGGAGTTAATTGATTTATCTGGATTGACTTTATTTTAAATTCAAAAATGAAAAGTCGAAAACGTGAAAATGGCACACACACAATGATTTTTATAGAAAGAGGTTGAATTAAAAAAGAAATTATGCATTGGAAACATTGATATCTGAAGGTGATGAAACATTTCGTAACACAAAGAAAAACAGTCTAGCCTCATCGTCACGGGCTTTCTACAACTGACGTTGAGGTTAGGATGCGAAACAATGTTTTTTGTGTAATCTCAAGTGGTTCAGTAGAAATAAGATGAGTTAAAACTGAAGCTCGCGAGCCGCATGTAACTCCTTCGTGCCTATTGTCTTCTAACCAATAACAAAAGTTGATAAATACAGAAATTTTCTTTCACAAATTTTTTGAAAATTATGATAATACAATCAGTATGTACTGAGTATCAAAATTACGTTTCTCTGCAATGAAGAAACAAGTTCCAAATAATTTGATAGAAACATTCAAAGTTTAGAGAGCACGCTCCAAGACTAATGCGAGCAAAAGATCCTTACGACATGCGATCCGTACGGAATACTTCCAAGGCCGAGCTCATTCATTATATTGATAAATTAATGCCCTGATTTTCTCTGCAATTTCAAGCAGATATAGAGAAATCCGGTTACAATCCTGAGAATTGGGAAACGGAGCCACAAAGAACAAGAAAAACAATTAATGATCGCCTTTAATCAGAACAGTTATGACCAAGCCTATTCAGGGCGCAACTTTACATCGTGAAACAGACGAACTTCTGTTATCTGCCGAAGCAAGGAGCCACTTTAGAAGAGCAATGCAAGATGAACAATAGGCGGTAGCAGACGTCAAGCTGAACGCACTTCCCTCCCGTTATCAAGCGAAGGCCAACGGGGAATTTTGAGGGGCGTAGCAAGTGGGACGACCTCTTCCGCTTGGGAGAGGGGAGATAATAGAAGCTGCGGAGATAGTGTGGAAAGGATTGGAGTCGGATGAGGATGGAATGCGAGGGCCTCAAAGGGGGGAAGAAGGGATTTCTTAGGCAGATGGCATCGCCTGCCACGCACCGATGCACTTCTCTAAACATATGGATTCATCCACTATGAATCTATAATTACTCTAGCATATGGCATTATTCATACGGATGTAGCCTCTGTTATGAATCCCAGAGAGAACAATGTACATGGAGGAAAAATTGCAGCTCACGCATTATAATTTGCTCCAGACTTTCTTAATTTAATTCCACACCATGAAATGAAAGATTCTTAGCTTGGATCAGAGATAGGGTGTTTATATGCTTCTTAAAATTCCACGTTTCCAGCATCCAACGGATAAAGTGATGAAGTTTTGCATGAAAGAAAAAGATCCAAAGACTGGACACTCGATTATCCGGGCTAACGATACGGAGAGCACGAATAATCAGAAAAAAAAGTTAATCCACACTGTTTTATTTCTTATAATGTTCATAATTTACGGAAATAAACTATTTATTACCATTTGCGCACATAGTCTTTAATTGTCAATCATTTCACGGACTCATTCAGTGAAGAAACTCATCATGATAATCCACAAAACGGGTACTCCGACCACGGACAATTCACTTTATGTAAAACATGCATTATAGTGATTAAATAGGAATTGTACACTGCCTTCCAGCGGGATACCAAAATATAAAAATCCAACGATTTAGCGGTAACGTAAATATAATTCACTAATTTGGTGACCCCGATACGATGACCACTAGGTTAGGTCTTATCGCAGTGTTCTCCAAAGTGAACTTTCTTTCCAATATGCGACGGATACAAATTATTAGAAGTAAGCAGGAGAGAAACAATGATTCTTGAAAGATTTACCGAGACTGTTAGGTTTGAATTGTCTTTTTCACTAAATAGATTCATCACTAATGGCTCTGGAATTGATTTGGCAGAAAAGAAGAGAAAAAATTAGCTTTACTTTTTATATCCGACCCCGTGGGACACAGGAAAAGTTGAACACCACACTAATCGCAGGACGCATATACCATACGTTTATGATTAGTTACTGCCACGAAAAAATACCAACAGAATAAAACAACCAACTCAATATCTCGGTAAAGGGAACCCAGGCTTCGAAATGCGTTTTCGATAACGATAGGCATAATGAATCTCAGTAAAGGAGTATTTATGAACATGAAAGAAATCTGTCAGCAGCACAACCTTAATGAAAACGTCATCCGGTAAAGTACTTTTCCGAAATAAATCTCTGCCTACGTCGAGTTTCATTGTCTTTGGCAGAGGGTCTTATACTAGGAAAAGGAGATACGAAAGAAGTGAGGGGAAGAAACCTAGCTCAAACGTAAAAGGCAAGATTGTAAGTCGATAATTGCAGACGTGTTCTGTTTCAGAGAAATACTTCTTGTACAAGGAAATAAATGCAGCCAGGGATATAAAGCGATTGACGAAGGAATTGAAGGCTGGGAACATCAGAAACGGAATTTCGCTCGTCTCTCTTAAATAAACCGCCAAGGACAAAATAATGATTCCTTAACTTGGAATGATCAGAGACAAATTGATCGAGAACTTCGGGGAAAAGCGCATGGGTATACTACAAATCATCGTCAAATCTATTCAAGGTAGAGACGAATACAAGTACCTCAAAGATAAGAGTATTTTGTCGGCATTACGAAAACGATGATTTCTTTCGTTAATGTTTCCTTTGAACGAATGTACCGTAAATTTATGAGCGGCGGACTTATCGATTCATAATTTTTGAGCTAAAGGTAAATAAAATCATTTTTTACGGTTGCAACATAAAGAAAAATCTTTCTTACCAATCACAAACGACCACTGATGCCGATGAGAGAAGATGAAACATCAAAACAGAAGATTATATTGGCCAGTCTAATGCTTAATCGCAAAAAGCCGTAATAGAAACTAAAGTACAATAAATCATTCAAAATATATCGATCACCAGAATCAATTTGTAAATACAATGACTCGTGAAAGTGCATCACGTTTGGTGAACAAAGCTACGATATGGAAATAAATTTAAATTTAGTATAGTAATAATATACATTTAGACCAGGACAAAAGTAAAATAAATTGGAATACTAATTGTTTCCGTTGATACCGAGGGATCCACAGGAATTACTGAATTATGAAAGATGTAAATAAGTACATAAACCCTCCCCCGAACTCAAAAAAACAAAAGTTTTCCTATCCCCCCTTAACAAATTAACATTATTGCTCTAGTAGTCGCCATATGGCGTTGGGCATATGGCAGGGGTTCTGAAAACACCTAACCTCCTAATTAACTATCTGATTTTTATGTCTTATACTATCTGCTACAATAGACCAATAATAGCTACATGTTCCCTCTACAATCCCTCGAAATCTATGGATTTCTTGAATCAAGGAGCATTAGCGATTTCTTTAAGCACAAAACTGGATTCTTATTTACTTCGTTGGAAAGGAAATAGTCTCTTGCCCACGTAATCAAGCGCGCGTTGGATCGCGGATGCCTTTCTGAGAATTCCATCTTTGCTTTTGTCTCTCCGCACGACTTTCCTCACTAGCGTAAGGAGGAAATACACTCCAGACGAACTTTTCCTCGATGTCGATCCTTTTCCTGGTAATTGAGAAAATTTGAAGAAACAATCATCTTTCTTACGGTTGATTATTTACAGCAACGGTTTCCGCCCTATGTAAACAAATTAACATCACCGCATCATAATAAAATCATAAAATTAACCAGGGAAACCCCTTTTTGACTACAAGCGCAACACTCGAGAGAGGAGAGGAGCTGTATCGCAATCCACGTGTAACCGAAGAGAGTATTGAGAGACGAGATATATTAGTCAACAGAGACTTTCGCAATGACCATATAAACGACCAACTTGCAGACACGAAACTCCTAGTGCTAAAAATACAAGGCGACAAAGACAATTCGCTCCATTCTAGTTTTTTTCCGAACGTTCTATTTTAAATCTTCTTTCCCCTGAATAGAAATATAAGATTACTATTCATCAAACAACACTTAAAATCTTGGATGGCTGAATTTACATTTAATTATAACAAACACATGCGCTTCTATCAAAAATTGAAGCTTACAGGCAACCTTAAGAGAAAATGATTTTCGATTTAATCCTATGTTTTCATACGAATTGAGAGATTCTAATCTGATGCTTCGGACCAAATCTGAAAAAGTCATGGAACCCGGGCCTCCCACTTTCTGGGTGAATGCTACATGAGAAAAGGTTGCACATTATCCACACCTCAAATAGAAAACTTTCCTCAATAAAATGAAGAATATATGAAAATATACCCGGTAACAACTCAATAAAAATTAGGTAAATAAAGAAATTACCTCTAACGAAGACTGAAAATTTAGAAATGGGGTTTGTCTCACTTAAATGGGAGAAAAAGTACCACATATTTGTTAAAATGTGTATAGTTTTCATTTCCCTGAAACGAAGTAAAACTCGTATCGGTATTGAATTCTGAAATAGTTTGAGGAAAATGGTAGCTAGTGTTGGATTAAAACATATACAACCAACTAAAAATGTAAATAATTTTGATGAAAAGAATAAGACAACACTTATACACATTACCACAGGACAATTTAATTTAATGAAACCACCTAGGTTTCTAGTTTTAGGTAAATTAAATTATCCTGTGGTAACGTGTATAAGTGTTTTCTTATTCTTTTCATCATGAATAGCTACCAAGAAGTGGAGGCCGAAGTAGTGGATTTTGGTAAATAATTTTATTTATATTTACAATTAGTAAATATCACTTTGGTTACAACGCAAAATGGAAGAAAAATGTGTCTAAAAGCTGGTGCCTTGTGGTAATTTGGACTACCTAGAGTTAAGAGCACAGAATTACTTCCCTAATGATGAGTTATTAGGCTAAGAGTTGGTGTAACATTCGAAGCGGTGATTCCTAATCTTATTCGATACACTAACGAATAAAATTTAAAAGTAAGCATTAAAAAATTGGAAAATATGTTAATTTTACTGACAAAATATCAGTACAATAAGGTATGTCAGACAAAAACAAAGAACTAATCATTCAAAAAAAAAGATATTTGAGAATGGGATTCTCCTTAAACATCTTAGGAAATATGAGTTCTAAACAGGCCGCATAACTTGCGAGAACGGAAATATGAAAACGAAAAATCCGAAAAGAAGTGGGGTGTGGAATCGTAGATGTAAGCCAATATGGAAATGATGTAATGCGGGAGAGAATGCCATTCATACCATATGTACGGAACGGCCTTGTAGCGATGATGGATCTTCGGCAGCAGTCTCTCTAGAAGTTCTTCTTCATCAATAGCAACCACACAAGCACCATTCCTCTTCCCATGGACCTTTTGTAGAATGTCCCTCTCCAGGCGCCCAGTGGCGCCCATTGACGTTCATCACCAAAAGGACTTATAGCAGACCGAACCCGGCGCCCGCTCGACGCCGGACGTCGTCAACTGTCAACTTCCGAAGATGGCGCAGAGATAGGCAACAAAAGAAGCGCGAATTGCGTATTGGGGTGGCGGAGGCAACTGATGCACAGGACTTACGTTCCAACTTATTCGCGGATTCAGCACCTTCAAAATCCGACCAAATGCAACCGCCTTTAATTTCCCACGAATTCGCTGGAAATGTTTACCATCGTTTCCACTCGACGGCCTTTCTCCAATCCAATGTTACGACTGAGGTGACCTCGACGTATCGAAGATGCGGGTGTTCAGCGAAAGGTTATTCGCAAGGTTAGGATCGACGAAAATGAGAGAGCAACACTACGTCCAAATATTCTGTTGGGTAACTACGACCACTAACGTTCACACCTGAAGGAGAACCTCACATGCTTGACTTGACATGCGTCTCAAGGACCACCGATGTACTTTTCTGAATTACGCTCACATCCTCTCTTGCTGAAACCATTACGATTAGTGTCCACGTCCAATGGACATCTCCAATCCTCTCCAATGAAGATTTATTTCACGCAATAAACGCTTCGATAACTTTCTTCGCTCAGTCCATAGACGTTAAAAGCCTCTCATTACTCTGCTCGCGTTACTAAACTCTCCAAAGATGAAGATCAAGAGTTACTGCCGAAAGTTCCGTTCACACGGAGATTGGCTACCATGCGGGAAAGTTCCTTAATTCAAAGGAACTTCATTATGGCGGAAACTGAAATTGGATCAGTCAACAGGGCTGTTATTCGTTATTTAAAAACAACTGATTTGCAGCAAGTCACGAGTAGCACACTTCTGGGAATTAAGTTTCCGTTCACTAGGGCAATATAATCCAAAAGTGATAGTATACCAATACAATCGTCAAGTACGCTAACAACTTATTCCGTCACACACTGGGGAGCGAAAAGTTTTCTGTTAGCCGTACACACATCTTGAGGAGAAACTCTGCAATCGAAAACAGCGAAATCGATAGCGATGTCTACGATCGAATATAATCAGCAGTCGAGGGAAAGCGAATAGAGGTTGAGGTGACTAAAGGAACACTTATGAATGGCGCACTAACGAAGGCAAATCTCTTTTCAGCGACAAACAGACAATGCTCTCCTTTTGTCGTCCTCTTCACGCCCACTCATTCAGAGGCACTCACGCGCTCTTATCTCGATATTCTAAGCCTATCGAGATAATAATCTTAATTCGAGGATCTCCGAAAGTTGATTTCCTATTAGGAAATGTACATGAAAAAAGAGAGGAAGATATGAGAAAGGAAGGGTTTTTCCAGAGGAGAAATCAAACGACCTTAACCAAAGAATGCTCGAAGCTCGCTGATGTTCTGATAGCATGAATTAACTTTGAGCTTCGAAAACGGAGGACGAACTTAAAAAGTTGCACATGCTATTGTAACACTTGAAGAATTAAAGTTGAATGCATAGGTTAATATCTATGGTCTTAAACTCTAAACCTTTATTTTTAAGAAAAAGAAGGGAAAGGGTTACCCCATGACAAAAAAACACTACTCAGCGTTCTTTCGAATCAGCCCTTTTTATCAATTACTGAAGATTCGCATCTGCGAATTCGCTCAACTCGAGTTAGGATATCAATTGATCTATTCTCGAGTCTCCGAAGTACAGTGCTTGACCTTTGACGAATACCTTGCTGAGTACTTTCAGAGAATTTATAGTTAATATTTTCATCAAACATCCCAAAACCTCGATTTATACGCCCCTAAAACAGTATTCGTTTTCTTTACGTGTGGTCACAGCGATCCACGTATAGTTACGTATTTTTGCACCCTTTTATCATTTTCACTTTCTTCCTTCGGGCCAGTTGTCCATTTACTCTGCTTCTCAAAATTATTTTATAACATTTGCGAGCATGTTTGCTTACTTTCCTAAATCATCGACAATTTTTTTATAATTTTTGCATATTATGTAAACTTACCATTCTTTACTTTCGTAATCAGTAATAATTAATGTACCACGCAAAAGATGCCAGCAAGAATATTTAAGCAGTTATCGTGTGTATTGAAACTCAACGCGCGTAAAGAATCAATATCTAATCTTAACTGCAGAGAATATCGCGTCGATCTTAGACGACAAACCGTTCGCGAAATGGAAACCGTCCTTCGATGGCGCTCACATTGTTCACTTCGAGTCAATGCAACGCAAGATTTCAGTTGACATGTGGTGACTCAACTTGAAAACTCCTACGAATAGCTTCGCAGTAAAGATAAACTAACGCGACACTCAGAATGTATTTAGCAGCCTCCTACTAAGTAAGGGGCTAACACCAATGTATGAAAGTAGGGATTTACTGTGAAAGCTTTCACTGGAGCCGGACATTTTAGCTTTAAGAATACAGAATTTACACCCCGGCCAGGACACGACCATTATGTACTCTTAACACTATACAATCTAAATTAAGCTTCGATTGCAATGTTCTTAGTCCCTAACCCACAAAATAAAATGCCCACGAATGAATTTCGTTCGTAACTTTCAATGATGCCTAAATAAAAATAACAAAAATCAAGAATTGGATCCTGAATTTCATGCTTCGCGAAATCATTACCGAGACCGCAGCTTTATGATTCTGATCAATAGGAATTCAGGTTTGATCACGTGAAAATACAAAGAAGAAAAAATAAATAGATCTCTTTTCGCAGCCATCATTGAATTTCTCTCAGATTTTTTTCTGATATATTTACACATATCGTAAGAATCAAGTCCCATGGTATTAACCCCCATTATTTTGCTCACATTTAACTGCCACTCATTTTGAGACAACCGGCAGGAATTGCTAGGAAATTTAGCAAAATCATAAAATACTATACACTTTAAGAGTATTATTATTGTCACTGTAATGTACTGTATAAGACTGGGGTACAGCTGTATTGGGATACATAAATTAGTCTATGAATGAAATATGTAACAAAATTGCTGTATGGGTAGATAAAATTAAATTTTGAGTTCTGTGAAGGGGATATTATGATATTCCTGTACATTTTGTACGTATAATATTGAATGCTTTTGTACGTATGATATTGAATGCTTGAATGCTAATGTATTTTAATTAGTAAAGACCTTGCCATCTAGCTTGTAAGATTCAAATAATAACAAATAAAAATAATAAATAACAATAAATTATAATAATTACTAATAAATTACTATTACTTACAATCATATACTATGTGTTAAGAAATTTTCTGATTTTCCTCTTTTTTAGGATTTTTCTTTGTTTCTCGGGGCGAGTTCGTTATATTTCATTGTTTTTATATACATTTTAGTCGCATTTTTGACAGGAATCAAACAGTTTTAATGAACAACACGATAATGAAACAACATAAACGATAATGAATATTAAGGCAAACAGTTCGTCGGAGTATCTTAGTCCGCCGGGGGAAACTCCGTGAGAAATGGGAAAAGGCAGAGTGAGAGAGAGCAGTAAAGGCGCGTGAAAGGGAAAAAGAGGTCCACAATGACGGCGGTAGTGCATTTGGGAGTGCAAAGGGCGACCTGATTTCCGCATCTCTCGTGCAATTAAATAGAAAGGACCGTGGGGAAGAGGTCAACAAACTCGGGCGTGAGAGGCAACGCGCTCGCCAATGACTGGTGCCTTTCAGCAATGCTTCATTACTCTCGGCATTTTCCTTAACTAAGCCAGTGTGACAGTTTAAATTCGATCAGTGCCGCTGTAAGTGGACTAAATCAGTCAAAGAACTGTTTGCGAAAGGGGCGTTAACCGATGAAAATAAACGCACTGAGCTTAGAACACAAAACAGATTCAATCATTACGCTGAAATATAAATTGCCATGAACCTCTAATCTCGGTTATTTTCATTCAACGAACCGGCAATTAAAAACATAAATAAATTTAACATAACTTCCAAAGGTACCTTTGGGGTTTTATTGGGCCAATATAAAAATTTATTTGGAACTTTATTGCGACAATTCGCAAATGCAAATAGAATAAAACCTATACATAATGCGTGTTAATTAAGTAGTTTGAAAATCTAAAATACAATCCCCCTTCTTGAAAGAAAATCATGTTTACTAATAAAAGAGGCGATATTTGGTCATTATCACAACTGTATGAGCTCAACGCTAAACAAACTGACGAAAATTATATACATCTTCATCGGACAAAAAAATTAACCAATATAAAATAACGCACATACGTCGATATTAACTATAATATTGACACCGAGATGAGTTTGATACTTGGATCGATCGGTAACAGTAAGAAGGAAGAAAAGTGCAAATTATCGCATCAAAAAAATATAAAAATCAGAAAAATAGCGAGAAAAAGATACAGTTTGATGCTTAGCAAAAGCTTGAATGGGCGGGAAAGAATAAATTGGTCATATCAAACCATCGCTAAACAAAAATTCTGTCCTATTTCCTTAAGAATATTTGAAAGGCCGACTTTAAGGTTCCAGATACACCTTGAAAAATAGCCATGCAAATTTTCGCTTTAATTCTTCTTCCAGTCCTCCTTTTTCGTTTCTCTCCCAAGCAAAGCGCCAAATGTTCGCATATCTTAGAAGACGAGCCCAAAAACAAATCATTCAAAAAATAATCGAAATATTCTGCCATAATAAGTGCCATAATATTGTCAACCATAATAAGTGTCAAATTGAAAAACCAGGGTACTAATTGCCTTCGGACGTTAAATCCTTCCTAATTTTAAAAATTACCAATCTTAGTACAATTTTAAAGTGAACATTTTCTTAAGGGGGATTAGTTACTCTAGCGTATACGGTGAATTTTTCTAATGTAGAACAGACCTATCACATTAACAGAGGAAACAAGATTCGGAGACAGAGTTGTAAGGACAGAATAGTTACAAAAATAATTAAATTCACCTCATATCATTTCACAGGCCCCTGAAAACAGTCCGTATTCGCTATCACTAAAATGTTGACCCATTTTCTCGCGACATCTCGTCCCAATTCCATGTATTCCATTTTTTCTAGGCGACCTCGATTCAAGCAGGAAGTGGTGTTAAACACATCTCATTTTAATATAACAACAATGTTATCCTCAATTTTAGTACCGCTTAGCCAATGCCTAAAATACTTCTAATTTATTTTTACCAAGTTGAACATCTCAACTGGATTTTTCGACATGCTTCTCTAGAGAGAGTATCTGTTTCTTAAAACATCCTTTTTGTTTAATATAGATTAAATCATCTTCTTTGCCACTCATTCTTAATATTCAACTTCAGTCGCAGTAATTTTCTTCCATTTTGACATAAGGTTTCGTGTTTGGGGCGCATTTTCGCACTAACCACCAATGCCATTATATAACTTACTCAGTTCGAGAGAATAAAACGATTGGTAATAACGACAACACGGTTAAATCTCGCATGCATGAGTGTATGCATAGAAAACCTATGTGCCTTAAAATGTTAAAGATCATTTTCTTCAAAAACTCTATAATGGTATTTCATTTATTTACTGACGTGACGCTGGATAAAAGTCCTATTGAACACAATCCATAATTAAAACCAAGGTTAAATCTTTACCGTGGAAGTGCATCACGAAAATTCTTAATCATTAACTTGAATGTTCCCACAAAATTAAAAGCGTGAAATTTGAACTCAACTGGTTTCCGCCAACTTCTAACAATAATGACATCGACAGATGGTTTCTTGTATACTTTAATCCGACTTATAAGAAAGAAAAAACAATGGATTTAAAAAATACAACCTCATTGGAAGTCCAATCTCATTGCCGCTACTTGTTCCTACAGAGCAACTTGCTCACAAATCCTTTCCCACTCCTAATGATATATTCCATCGTCAAATAATTTAATACAAAGCGCAGTAACAAATACATTACAGTAGATTTAAAGTAAAAGTCCACCAAATTATCTCAAAAAAGCCCTATCAAGCTTAATATGGTTAGAAAATATAATAAAAGGAAATGTCCACATCTACTATACCTCCAGCAATCAGTGCTGAATCTGTCATCATTTCAAACCAGTCACCATTTCAATGCGTACCTGAAATGAGAAAGAAATATATTATTAACGATTAATAAATCACAATATAATTAACATAGTATCGTGAGTTCGAGTAGAAATATGTTCAGCCATAAGAACGGGACAATGTTGTAAGTCAATTTATCCAACAACAATTACCCACTGCACAGACAATAAGATAAATAGAACCACGCATCTCACCTGCATTTCAATAAATGTTCAAGCTGAAAATTTCCGAGAGGAGAGCTTAAAGCCAGGTACACAGAAAAAAATGTTGTTTGGCCATTAACCTACAGCTAGCAACTATGATTTTAATGTAATGATGTTGACAATTTACGAGTGAATATTTCCACCACTGAACACAAAGTTGTACACGACACTCAAATTATTTCTGTTTAGCACAAGATAGATCTTTCGATGAATGAATCTGAATATATACGGAAGGTAAAGAGAAAGAAAAAAGTTACTACAATGATAAGGAGATCAACGATTAGCATGTCAATAAAATTGCCAACCCGAAGGCTGGCTCAACCCCTTTACCATTAGTCATAAAAAGCTTAGGGGAGAGGATGAGAAAACTACTTAGGCAAAATGAGGAGAGAGGTACTTCAATGTGGATCTTAGTTACACTACGACTTTTTACTCGTATTTCCGTACAACATTCCCTTCCCTAATTGTTGACACGTATAAACACCATAAAATCCACCACTGCTATTTCTTACGAGTCCGTGTTTTACAGCCAATCCATATTTAACCGTATATTACGCTTTCAACAAAATAATCAGTACCATTCTTCTTCGATCCCTTCCACCTTACAGGTACGATATCAGCATCACTGTCCTTTATCTTATGACAAAGAACTCATCTGCACTGACGGTGTTATGTATTAATCCATAACACGCCTTACGATCAGGGCCCCTTTGCGCTAAGTTTGATCCTAGAAAATGCGAATGTCGTTATGCAGCCGCTGAGGATGCATTCCATAGGGTCGAGTTTCGCTTCCCGTTAGGCGGAAGCCCCTCATAAACTCTGAAACCATCTTTCCCTTCGTCTTCCCGACTTTACTCGTCACTTGGACTCTGCGGCATCCACGAGCGCTGCGTCCACACTTCGTATGGCTTCCTTGCGTCGCTAAAGAGCACCGCGACGCCATCCCATGGCATTAAATACCGTCAATACACCATTTATCAGTCCCATTAGCAAGTGAATGTGAGTATTTAGCATTTTCTCTTCGAAAATGATAAGAATTTTCTGGATTGACTTTCTCTGGAGTCCATTGGAGACAGAGCATAGTTTGAATTGGATCACTAACATCGCGTAGATCTCAATAATCATAACACGTGAACTGTAAATAGCGAGATTCTTTGCCGGTGAAAGAACTGTACACGAGTTTCGATGAAATAAAATTTTACTATGCTTGATTGACTTATTAAAGGGAATCTGCATCCGTACGTGCCCAGCAAGCCGCCTTTCGGCGTGTGGCAGGGGGTGCATACACCATGACTCTATTTACCTAACCGATTGTTTCGCCTATCGCTCGCGGAAACGATTTCTCGCAACGACAAGTATTAGCATCTACTTCTCTGATTTTTCTCGCAGTATCAGAACGGCGATCATTGCACTCGTCATGAAAACAAGAATCGTGGTTAGGGAACTACAGGAACGGTAAATTTTCATGATATGAATGTCTTCAAGCCTTAACTTGTAACGGAATTACAAAAAGCACTCATGTAATTCGCATCCAAGCGGGAAGTTATTGCGCAGTTTTTACGAGAAAGCGCAAATTATGTCAATATTTTCAAAATGTTTCCTGAATCTAGAAAACCTGCACAACTTATATTTCAGCATCCAAACTAATTTCCTAGGTAATCGCGAACTCCAGGTGATATTGAGATAAAATGCAATTACGTAGATTATTTATCACTTTCACACGGATAAAAGATACGAACTCCAAATCAGAAGTGAAATGGCACACTGATGTAAATGCAAATGACAAAGATATTTTCACGGATGATTTTCTGTGGATAACTTTTTAAGGCTGTTATAGCATCAGGTCACACGCAGTTCGTGATTATTTCAGAACACTTCGAAATTTTCCGTCTGTTTCTGTCTCACCCTCCGTCGCCTTTGGTTATGCTTACGGCAGGGAAGTTCCAATCATCATTTCTGCACCTCCAACTCCATAGGATTTATGCGAATACATCTGTATTACAGGTGTAATATGGTAATGCTGTCGAAATTTTCAAAATAAAGAAGAGTTCAATCACCATCAACTACGAAACATTCAGCATTTCACAGAAATTTAGCTAATGTTGCTCTACGTCTGAATCAAAAGAAGCCGAAAAGTTCTTGTGGCTGACTGACACTGAAAGACTGCACCTGACCAGGGATTATTCCTATTTCTGGAATGTCAACAGGATAACGTAATTATTTACTTATGGGCCCTCGGGAGAAGCAATTCCTAACCCCAAAAGGGTAAACTCATCCAAGGGCTGTAGCCGACGGTTTACATCGAGGCCATTACTAATAGCCGCCTTTGGTACCCATATTTAATAACAAAACATAAAATATTTCAATTAAAAGCTCAAATCGCTTATTAACGGAAAACCTGAGTATGAATATGCTTAAAATGCAGTTTTTGTCCACCTAATTAACGTGGGCAATATGTAAAGGAAGTCAATACTACATTACAAATTTCCGAAACTGTTCTTTTATTCACTATGAATCAAACTGTTTCATTTCCATATGAGCCAAGAACAAACTATAAATAAACATAAATTGTTTGTAAATACCTAAACATTCATGCGCCTCGAAGATTGCCTTAGTAAGTGCTCCGTGAAGGCGATAAGGATTGAAAGCCCTACCCTTTCCTACGAGGAAAGGACCTCAGTACATTGTTCAGCACATAAAAAATCAACGACCACTTATTCTATCAGAAACTATTGCAACTGTAGAACATTTTCCGTTTTCCACCAAAACGTGATACAATATTTCAGAACTGAAGTACGGCATATCTATCATAAATATTCGAAGCAATAAGTTTGATTAATTTGAGCGAACCCATTTTGAAAGAGAAATGAGAGTTGCGAAGGTGAAGATACATTCTACCCCAGACGTATTTATTTGCCCTTATTTTCCAAGGCGCTCTAGTAGTCACTCGCAATCGGGCTAATTCAAAGAGCAGGCGCGGTTTATATCCCGAGATTGCAGGAACAGGGAGTGTATTACCTCAAGCGAGGTCGAAAATCAATGAGAAAACGTCTTTCGGAGTGCGTTCCTCCCATTCGTTCGAAGCGGGAGTCAATATTAAATGGCAGACATCCGTTTGCTCCGGGAAGTTCCATTTGAAGGACGGTAATATGATGACGTTTAACACCGCAACTGCGACGGAAATCCCTCATCTTCGGCTTTAGCTAAGGTAAATAAAAAGAGTTAAGTCTGCAGATCTTCGAACGCTACAAAGAAACGAGAAAAAAGTGTAAAAAGTGTGTCAGAGCACTGAATGTAACTAAAAATGAAGTGAATGAGGTTATAAGGGATTTGCAGACCGTGGGCACTTCGAATTTACAATCAAATTTAACCAATGATATGAACCTATTCGGATAAATAAATACATAGAATTCGGGATGAAAACACCATAAAATTTAAACAAAAAGCCGTTATTAATTCGAAATTCACGTTCTTCAGACAACCAGAGCGAAAACTTCGAGCATTCGTGGCATGTATGCAGGAATAAATAGTTCAAGGGTTTCTAACCGCATAACTTCGTCATGAAATACCATCGTTTCGGCTTTTACAACCGCTGCCACTCTCAAATCCCTTAAAAGTCACAAATCCCTTCTGTTTATGGCGATATTTAGCCTAATTAAAAGTCAAAGGAGTGAGTGAATGTATTATCGGTATGAAATTTAAAACTTACATGGAAAACATAAACGGATATTTTAATACATTCCAATACGGCCTATGTAAATTAATGTTCATGTCGAAGTTCGCGTCTCGTATGCTAATTGTAACCGAGAGTAAATCTGTCCTGCAAAACACAAGTATACCGTTAAAAATCAACTTTGAATGAACAGATATTCTGAGGAAAGGCACACAAATTTATGAAATTTATGAAGTTTTTCAATAACATACTGAATGCGCACTTTCCGAATGCATCGCGATTTGAAAGACAGAATCCGCGAAGTGTGCAAAATACGGTGCTAATGACGCAGTGACCTTCCTGCGATTAAGATCACTGATTTGCGTTTATTTGCTGGCATTCATTCTTAATTTTGATAACGAATTTAAATAACACGCAATTG
Source organism: Ladona fulva (assembly GCA_000376725.2). NCBI lineage: Eukaryota > Metazoa > Arthropoda > Insecta > Odonata > Libellulidae > Ladona > Ladona fulva. The sequence continues at coordinate 213,660 of KZ308616.1, forward strand.
TTTTGCAACTGCTGCGGAATCTACCTATTCAAATGCTTTATTTCTATACTTTGTACCGTCCTTGATGATCTCCAATATTCTTCATAATAAGCATGAATTTATTAATTATAACTTTTCGGCTTTCGAGGTCCATTGAAAAAGAAACGACCTTGCGTTAAGCGTGGCATAAATAAATTGATCAATCAAATTACGGCCAGCCTCAAAATTCCTTTTATAAATTATTGGTGGGATGAAAACGTTACGAAAATCTCGGTTGTGCCACAAAAAAGTTTCGAAATGTTCTTTCGTTTAAAGGAGGATGTGGTCTATGACCTCAGATATGATCTCTAAGCTTTCCCCTTTTCAAGGAAGCAAAATTCCACTGGCTTTAAGGTGGCACGAGTGACTTTTTCTTTGAGAATTGTAAGCTATTTCTCGAGTGGGGCAGTGCGAATTCTGAAGTCCAAATGTCAAAATGATACACAGGAGGCCGAATCATATCTTACGAGAGAAAAGATCCTAAATATTAATGTCTCAATTTCGTTAGAAACATGTGGGTATTCCATTCATCACTAATATCACCGCCTACGATCCTTATCTAATCTCACATTCCAATTGACGCAGCGTAAACTATACCACATGTTCACTTCAACTTTCGATAGAAGAAAATGATGATAACAAACAGCAGAGATATATCGATTGTTCTTCGAGTATTCATTCACCGGGAATCTTGGATACCAGAATGAAAGTTTCAAAGCAATTAAAACAGTATAAAAAAAGCTGTGGTAATGGCGAAGAACCTTTAGAAAATAAAAGCAAATAATAATAATAAAGATATTGAAATTGAAAAATTATACTTTGCAGACAAGGTTAATGTTATTTATAAAGTGTAAAAACTGAACGTTTTCTATTTCTTGAATGAATGTGATTTTCTGTCGGAGTTTAGATTAAACATAAACACAAGAGATGTCAAAGAAGACTTCAGAGTAAACGACGCTGAAAATAATAACCGGCGAATCAGAACCCAAATTGAAGTTACAAGATTACAACATTAAATATGTCACTAAGCTTTAATTATGGAGGCGTACATTTTCCATTTAAGCCTTCGACTGAGTACGTAAAAATCAAACTAACAATACTATGGTAACGAAGGTAAATAACATCAACACAGTCGCGATTTGTAAAAAAAAAACAAATTTTTAAAAGCTCTAAACTACCTGAAATCTCTAGTTCAACTAAAGACCTAATTGAAATGAGTACTGCATTCTCGCTCTTAAAGTACCGAGGGATTTAATTCACAAGAAAACGTTCGCAAAAATATATTTTAGTAAATGGAAGAGCCGAAATCAACATCGGATACATATGCCACGAAAGGCCTCCCTAGACGATTTGAAGTGCCTGAACTTCAGAAGGGATACGGAATAGAGAAGTTGAAACAACGACACCCATTTTACAGGAGAACATCGGATGAATACGGATACTATCCTCCCAATGTTCATACCGTTCCCAAAGTGTACTATCCAGCAAACCAGAAATTCACCCAATTTCTACTAGAAAGAGGGATGTACAAGGATACCACTTTTAATATCTGATGGCGAGCGTAGGCTACAAAGGACGCACTCTCAGATAACTCATTCAAATTTCATGTAATGAGCAATGATCACTCGTTACAAAGAAATTCGTTACAAGAGCGGAATATCTCTGTAATGACGAGACCAAGAACCGATATTGTACCGAATACTGATATTGTACTGTAGAAGCCACCTAATTCTTACATATTTAGCTAATTAAACTGATAATTTGATTCACATGAGTAATTTTATTTTAATTAACTATAAATTACTTTCATTACTTTGAATGATCGTTAATCTTTGAACAACGTTCCTATCAGAATGCTTCCGTGGATAACCGAAGTTCTCTTTAATCAACTGTATCAGAATACTTTCGGGCAATCTTTACCATTTCATACGACGAAAACATGCTCCTTTTACCAGTACATGTTTTTCACTAAACTCAATTTACATCATGGAAGATCAAAACAAGGAATTTTCCTATTTTTAGGGTGAGAACGAATTCGGGTTGATTAACTAAATTGAAAATTATTCTATAGGTGGAAAGCAGATGAAGAGATTCGAGTGAATAAATTAACACAAATTTAATTTGAATTTACCGCTGAATTATCTGTCAACATAAAACCATAAAAACAATTTTAATAAAGGATCTATTATAATATATATAAACTCCAGGTGTGAAAAAGCGAAATTCCTGATCTATTTTATTAAAATTGAGTGTTATCATCACGCCGACAGCGTCCTCGTATTTTAACAAGATAGATAAATAGAGATAAAAGCGAACAAATATCTGAATTTTCCATAATTAGAGGTGTCGAATGACTACTGTTTAAAGTGCATATCTCAAAGTACAACGAATTCACATCGTTTTCGGTAATTTCACCGGAATATAGACGAATGAGAAATAAGTTATCAACTATCACTCCAATTAAGGAATAAAGATTTCGTAAGAGATAATTTTTTTTTAGCCACTATTACCCAATACTTTAATGCAAAACATTTTATCGCAGACTTAAGTGAGTGAAATGGAATAAAATGTTACGTGTCGACAATTTTCTGATTTTTAGGCCCCAAATATGTTTGAACGAGAAAATCCAGAAAAATTAATTGCCTCGCACAATCTTGACGCACATTTTCCCAGGAAATGAGTGGGTACAGTTTCATCAACGCTAGTCAGTGGCATTGAAAAGGTTGGAAAAATATTCTCGAGGGAAGAGACTTTCTACAATTTCACGCTGCGTTGAAAATGACCTGAAGGAGGTTTTTAATGACCGACGAATCGCCGGCATAAGCAACCCAACGGAATTCGAAAGCACTTCAAATTCACTGACAAAAATATACAACGGGAATGGTTAAAAATCCTGAAGACGCACTCGTACTCGGATTCTCAGCTAACTTAAAAATTTCCTGATACGCAAACAACATAATGGTTTTCATCCTCCAGCAAACGGTTTATTTTTATTGATATTCCCTTGAAATTTTAAAATTAAGTTCTTAATATAATAAAATATTCTTTACAGTAAAACCAAATCATTTTCTGATGTGCGCGTTTTAATTTAACCAAATGAGGAATCTTTCCATATGTCCCGACAGCGACCGCACTGATAAAGAACAACAAGAAGTTCCTTCCAAATTTTCTCCAGTACTGGTAAAGGCATTCTATATGGAATTTACTCTTCGACATGAGTTGAAGGCAAAAGAACCGCCAAGTGTTCTGAAAACTATATACTGCGTATCTCAACCTATGTATCCCCATGCCACACGCCATACGGCGGCTTGCGGGGGACTAATGTAAATGTATAGATGTAAAATTTGAATTTTAACTATAGCTATTCCATCCCAATAGTGACTCAAAATCTACTAAAATATGTCCTAGAGAAAAATTTAGTCAGTTGTACTTCAAAGATCATTAAATTCCCACATTGTACGCCCAAATTCAGCTCCATATGTTGAGAACTTTACGATAAATAGCTTTTCCAAAATTGACCATTTTTTACACAAAAACAAAAATTTTCTTTTTGGTCACACATCTTGCCAAATATCGGGGAATGTACTTATCCCACAAGGAAACGAATAATCAATGAATTTGTGATAAATTTCCTTAGCTTCAATTTTAACACAAAAGAATGCTCGTTGGGCCAACAGTTCCTTCGAAAATGGCGTAAAACAAAAACTCCGCAAAAATAGATTTTTGGAAAAATCCAATTCTAAGTGCAACAAATATCACTCATGTTCTAATAAATAAGTTATACGTAACTTTTGCATGTGTTGTGTAATTACAATGATTATCATTACTCCACCGTCGGAAGAGGTTTAAATGGACTAGGGCAATTTTCAGCTGCTGCGATATAAGAATTTCTTCCTCAGATTTCTCTTTCTTTTGATTTTTAAAAAGTATATATATACGACCTTCTGCACCAGTGACCTTTTCCAAAATAATCTATTGACCCTTTTTCATGTATAAATTGACTGGACCACATGTCCACGGCAGCATATTACGAGCGTAACACTAAAATGAACTAGCACTTATGTTATAATTTTAGAATTTTACCCCTCGAGCCGCCGATTGACGTATGGCAGGGGTAATGATCCTCTCGGACCTTCATAGACGTACACTACCAGTGCGTTGGCGTAAGTTTACCAACTCGGTTGCATGATCAGCTTCGTTAATTTCTGGATTACAACCTCATTGAGTGTTGGCTAATAGATTTCATTCCCCACCTAATTATATCCTCGACAGTGATCGCGCAAAACAGCTATGGATTCGTTCAGGCGAAACGGGATGTCAGAGTCACTGATCTACGTACGCAGAAAGAGGGATTCCATCACTAACTTAACCAATTCATTCAAACCCAAGCTCAACCAACATCATTGCTTCTATGAATCATACTGCAGGAGATATTCCTAGGAAATTTTATTATGAATAAGGGGGGTGATAAGGAAACTGGAGTGAACCACAGGATCCAAACAGTGATAATGAAACAGAACATTATCAGAAACAACCGGTACCTCTTTGCAAGTTTATCGACATCCGACTGTGAGTGTATCACCAAGACAACAGATGACGTAACTGGCACCATATGATGATTCACCAGAGTAACTGGAATGAACTGAAACATCCTCTTCTGCCTTCATACCCAATGAAACCTAAATACCTCCGCATAGAGTCAATGATTGTGCCGAAGATATTGGTCGGAATACTTCAAACTCCTGATGATATACGATAGAACAAGAAGAGATAGGTTAACGAAACGTAATTCAATCGTAACTTTAAGTCGAATATAATTCGTTTATTCTCAAAGATTTATTACAACGCCGCTACGGAAGTATGTATTATTTAGGAATGTATTTATACTCCAAGGAAGAGCAAATCCGCGCAATCTCTCATTCTATTGTCTCGCGATCTCAATACTTTCTCTAGGAGAAAGCGATTAGAAGCGTGAGATCTAATAAGGAAAAGGAAAGCAGCTCAATCTTTTGAGGATCCAAATGATTTCTTCAATGATATAATCAGGAGTTCTTACAAGCATCATAACTGTATTACGAGGAGAAAAAAAATAAGAAAGTCTTATCGAAAATTGGGAAGTAATTTTGGATGTAACCAATGAAAGTCTTTGGTACGTACCATTTTAGCAATGGAGATGAATAAGAAGGAATGCCAATTACGGAACAAAGATTTTTTTCTAATACGATAAGAAAGATATCCGAGTGCATGTGGGTTTGTAAAAACTCGCCGAATTAGTAATATTACCAAACGAAAGTCCAAAAGGAATGAATTAACCAGGTGAAAATTGCCACAAAATAATACTTCATTCTTAATCAATACTCTTATCTTTCAAATTTAAAATGGAATTAAATATTCGGAGAAACTGAAAGTATTATTTACTTACTTCTATAATGTGCTATACTTACTTTCTATAATATGCTATATGAATGTATGTATGATTCGTCCGAAAACAAACAGTATTTTCGAACGAATCATACATACATTCATCAGCACACAGATGAGATGAGCGGTAAGGGACCGAGCCAAGATAAAAGACATTTTCCAGAAATGTTTTAACAGAATTATTAATACATAATGACGTAAATCCAGAATACGTAACTAAAAATTTTGAATTAAAAAAATTTAGGAGCCTGAGATACATTCAGTAATTCGCATCGCAATCATAATTATAATATAAAAAAAAAGAAATCGTTAGCAAATGCGTATTTGCAAGAATCATTAACTTTGCCTTAGTATCTAATCAAATATGTACTCAGTATATTTACCCCATAGTATTCACATCCCAAGAATTCGGCTGAAAAAGTTATTTTATATTGTTTTACAGTTTATATACAGCCATTTTCTGCAGTCTACTTTTTTTAGGCAAGTTCTTTAAGTCTGTCAAAATCTATTCCCTTGAAGGATAATCAACCGTAAAAATATCGTAAATTCCGTGAAAGTTGCCGCATTAAAAAGCGGATTCCATCCGCGAGTACAATACGATGCGAATGACTTATCCTGTCATAAAACAGCACAATGCGTGATAAAATGTTGACGCGTAAATTGAGTGACCGATTTAATACGCACAAGGTCACTCGTAGAATAAAATGCTGATAGCTGAAGATCATACATCGATTTAAACATCTCATCCTGCACGAATGACGGCACCTCCTCTGGAAGCGCAGGCCAATGACCCAATACGCCTACGACCATTACACTACTCTCTTCGCGTAGGTCGCTCATTGTGACGTAACTCTCTTCAGGAGACAGAATGCCGTAGAAAGGAGGGAGAGCGCTGAAATTATAATATCTTTTTCGTTTTCGAAAGAGAGTATGAGCGCCGAATAAAGTCTCCTAAAAGTTCCGGTCCCTAATTTAAGTTAGAATTATTCCGCGTTTCACCTCGAGACTTAAGATAAAGGATTTTGATGCAACTACTGCGAGTGTGAGGATTCCAACCGATCCAAAGATCTAAACTGTAATGGTGTGAGTCACATCCTTTTCTTTCTACCGCTACATACGTTTTTCAATGACTCCAATGATTGCCAAAGTGGAAAATATTGCTCCCTTTGGGGTGCGCTAGGCTAACATAATAGAGGGGAGCAGAAGAAACAAGGGGGAGTGATGGGGACGGTTGACACATCCAAACCTTACATTCAGAATTAATACTGAGTCATAAACAAGAAAATATAAGTAAATCGCTTTTAATTCAAGAAGGAAGTTTTCTTATCGTCATAACATTTATTTGGATATTTCATTTCCTGAATCGATGGTAATGATAATGATTTTTACAGCTTATTGACAGGGATGCGATAGTCAGTCAGTGGAATCAGGTGACGAAAGTAAAAGGACGTCTGTTGGCCCTAAATTGCTTTAATCTACGGAATGATGAACAAAACACACGGCGCCTGAACATAATAAAAGCAAAACTCAGAGGGGGGATAATTTTTATGAGCTTTTTCTTCGATTTACAGAAATTTTACTGATTTTAAATCTAACTGATCGATAAACAATACGCAATGAGTTCTTTACTCCAATTGATACAACATATCTCTATGAACGAGGAAAAGGAATTTTGATAATCTACCAAAGCAATTAACTTTATAAAAGAAGATAAACAACATGATTTATTCTTACTACATACTTATACATCGCAAACCTTGTCGTTCTTAAACATTTTACGACTAAAATGAGTTGACATTTATATATAAGAATGACGAAAAACATTAGAGAGTCAGGAGCTGGTAAAGTAAATATTCTATATTTCCGAAAAGCTAAACATACAACTCCTAATATGTGAGGACGGATGCTATCGTATAATTAACTGAAAAATGTATGGAAATAAAGGAGTTGTTTTTCCTGCTCTTATCTTTCATTAAGCAATTCTTCGGGCAATTTTCGAAATGAGCTCATTACCATTCGCTTGGGGTGACACGGATTTATGAATAAAAGCAAAGTCTGTAAAAATCCTTAGGGCCCTCAATAAGAGGAAGCCCCTGCTGTTCCCAGAGGAAGGCTCCATCGACCCGAGACGTTAAACATGTTACGCTTGTTTAAGATTACTCACGCCGTTGACTCACTTCCTCTCGGAATTCTCTCACTGATGAGTGCAATCCTGCAGTGGTTTCAATTCAATGCTGGGAAGGCTCTATTCATCGGTAACCATCGATGATTCTTAGGTTATTTTTCCATGAACAGGATGGGAATTTAGATATGAGATGACTTCAGTTTACTGACAGAAATAGGATGGGTACAGTTTCTGGACAGACTTGATTTGAATCGGTGGGATGAGGAATGCTTATCAACAGCTCGTCGGTTCACGTGATGCATACTTGAGGCTACATTCTGTGTGTGTACTTTACAAAAACACACAGAAATCGAAGAGCCTGAGTAGGATACAGAAAGAGTATTTCAGCCTCGTCATAAGCCGGATTTATGCGACGAGAGGAAAGAAAATTCTGACCTGACATTTAAGTTTCGTGATAGAAGTCTTGAAAATGCTGACATTAAGGAGTACCTTTCTCAATCCTCCGCCAGCTGATTTCCGCCAGCGTTTGAGCGATTTCGTTTTCCCTCGGTGATCTACCCTCCATATAACACCATTCCCCGTGTTATCCGCCATTCATAATTCGTTTGTACACTATACGGCGAATTACAAAAAAATAACCTACTACATGGCAAAGCTAAGAAAATGGACAACGGACCGTTAATTTTTAAACTTAATTATATGAACCATTTTGGCAAAATGGCTTTAGGAATGAAGGTAAAATATAAGGTAAGGATTTTACGAAAATCTTATTAAGTATTTTTTAAATATTAAATATAAGCACTACAGAAAAACTGTTCTGGGATTAATTGCGCGTTACACGAGCATACTTTAGTCAATTTTCATTTACCTCATAAATTGAATGTTGGCAACCGCGCTCCTCCCACTACGAGCGTACACTGAGCGGAGCACAGATCGTAAGTTAGCGGCTCGACTATAGAAAATTAATTCTGCATTCATGCATTATGCCTTTATGACGTTTCAAGGAAGAATGTGACTTCAACGTTCCCTCGATGTAGGATGAAGATAACATTTTCAAAATCCGAAAATGAGGTCGCGTTAGATAAACTCCCACAAACTTAAGCAACAGAAATAAAAAAACTACGAATTGTTTGACTCAAAATCCCTCCTTTTCTTCAAAATCTGTAACAATACTTTTAAAAAGCTGAGTATAAATTAGAAATTAATTGTAAGAACAGAATGTGTGTTGTGGTACGATAAGGTCTGCGCCCAGATATAATCCCAAAGAAAAAACCGGCTTGAAAAAAAGGCTGATAACACCGGGACTCGATCTCGGATCTCTCAGCAGCTACTCAAAAGCCTCGGAACAAACAAGAAATCTCTTTCCCTTCTCATATCGATTCTCAACAGAGGCACAGAAAAATTAATTAGAAGGAATAAAATTTAAGCCCACGTTCACTGAAATTTGAGAATTAATTTTCATGGAGTTCTTTATGAAAAACTCAAATCATTTATGTACAACGTGCATTCGGTACAGTAATTCGGTCGCAAATTTCGTGCAAGATCAGAACGAAAAAGAGTTTGATATATTCTTTGTATATACATTAATTTACCAAGGACTCTTATTTATAAAGTTCTGCCGAGTACACGCAATCACAGTATATTATATAATTCATCAAGGAAAGCAAAGCAGTTTGACTTACACGCGAACTAAACGCACGTCTGCGCCGTTTCGCCAAATTGAGTCAGCACAATCTGAAACGGAGGCATTCGCCCCGTGACACAAAGTAAATGAGACGTGATTATTTGGCCTTTGTGACGCGTGTCAATGGGAATCGTTTCGCGTTCCATAGACTCGCAGTTCCCAAATAGGATTCGAAGCGAAGTTCTAATGAATACGTAATCACCTGCCCGCGCGCCCTTTAGAATGTGGACGACGGAATAGGAACAAATGGAAGCGAAGAGAGGAATGTCGGCTACACTCCGAGAAGGAGAATGCCATCGACGTTAACGCAATGCAGTGCGTGGGCGGGAGGGAAAAGCGGGGCGTGGAAAAGAAATATGCGAAAGTGCGCGGGTGAAACTAAATGAAGCTGTGATGCTTCGATATTTACGGCTTCTCCACATCGCATCCCCTTTCTCAAATAAAGAGAGAATATATTGCTTCCACACAAAAATAAATTCAAGAATAAAATATGATGCTAGGCTCCTTGAATGCATTGACTATTTCTGAACGGAAAATAGAATACATTGTGAAATTTGCCATGTTATATTACATCTATATAACGGTAACAAAAAATTAATAAAGTATACGATTATGATATCAATAAAAAATAACGTCAACTATGTACCCAAGGAGAAACGGACGGACCCGGGTTCGAGTCCCGGTTCCGTCAGACTTTTTTCATGTCCGTTTCTCCTTGGGAATTTTCCTAGATGCACGACTTATCGTGCCAAGTCACCTAAACCCTTTTCTTTGTATGTCAACTATATAATTAAAATCGCGCATATACGGGTAAACCTGCCTGGAAAGGTCTAGGAAAAAAAACAATCATGGGTACAAAGTACGTGCTTATTTAAGACCTAAAAACAATTGCCTGTTAATATCTAGCTCTTTTGTTATTTAGCTGTAAATATGTAAGCCTTGATGTTATTGTTACTACTAGACAGGGATATTGCTGTATTGGGATGTATAAATTAGAGTGAGATTTGAATATAACGAAATTGATGTATGAATGGATTTAAATTTAATTTTTGGTGATAAATAAGAGAATTGTGAGGATCCAATCGCACAAGTGAATTTCAGCTCAAAAGTTACCTTGATGCACATAAGGTTTCGCTTCCCGACTTAATAAGGAATAGCAGGAGATTCAAATTTAATTACTGTTTATTATTTTAGATACAGGCAAAATTTAAATTAAAAAAAGCTTCGACCTAAAATGTAAGAAATTCTATAATATATGGTTCTATAAGATATAAGTATATATACAGAGTGGTATATGATTCTATATAAATTCTATAGTACTGGTGCGTGAATAAATTCTAACAGGGGTGCTTCCAACAGCACAATACCTATCACTGAAATCTAGATAACATTAGAACTGATAGAATCTGATAACATTAGAACTGTAAATCAAATCTCGTCTACTCAGTATGCTCTACGGCATTCATGCATTAACCTTAGACATTTAGACGAAAGTATGGAAAGGCATGCATTGAATAGTCATATTTACGCGAGACCTTTCTCACTTCTGTGAAATAAAAATATTCCTTTGTTCTCACTATAAATATTAATGACGCCTTGAGCAAAAAATTTGTAATCGTACCAGCGCTCAAGTTAGTACCGATGCTTCTATTGTTACAGAGGAGTTTCGCGAAGTTCGCGGCTGACCTCAATGAATCTCGGTGAAGAAAAAATAAGTGCCGATTTCCGAAGTTTCGCAGAGATTTTCGCAGGCATCCGGGAAAAACGGGGACGGCCGTTCGCCGAGATCGAAGCCATAATTAAAGTATGAAGGGAACAAAGTCGTGTTTTCCCGTCTCCATGAGATCCAATTTGAAAGGCGATGACCACGCCTAGCAACGCCTTCCGCCCTTTCTCCATGGAAACATTCCAATCGGACGGCAACTCGAATTCGCCTTTTGTTCAAAGGATTTATACGAAAACGGCGCAACGGTGCGGCCTTTCAGAGTACGTGGGCGTAACTGGAATGCAGTTCTCAAACCGTACCTGCCTGACTACTACAGACTTCGAATCTATTGACAGAAATTGATCTTGGGAGCAAATAACGCATGTTTAGCTTAAGTCAATAAAGTACGAATTTCTGAATTACACATTTTTTGTACCAATAATAACTCGCTAGGATACCATTTGGTACATAAAGAGTACTCACCAAACTGTATGTACAACTGCATGATTTATTAAATTACGTTAAGTTTATTTTTTCATTAAGTATTTATTTCCCAAAACAACTGTGAATATAATTAACGAATTTTTACTTGAAGAATCGGAAACGTATCTGAATCGGAGTAGTAGAGGGAATTGTATCGGAATCGGTAAAAAACTTGATTTCCTCCCAACACTAGTTTTCGATCTTTAAACGTGATCAGATAAACCAAATCGTTATATCATAAACATCGTCTTCATCAATTGACCTAATCAGAAAGAGACAATATAGTGAAAAGATAATAATGCGCAATAAGGGTATACGTGCATCAATTGTTTGCAAAAGGCGCTCGAATTTTTCGTGCTGTCCTCGCAATAAGAGAAAGTATTTCTCCAATTAATATTAATATCTAGGGGTTAATTTGGAAATACAAATCTCTAGTATGGATGGATAACTGTTCTTAAAAAACTTCGGTTTTGGCAGTTTCATCAAAGCAGCTAAGCGCACTGAGTTTATAGAGTTAGACTCGAAAATTACAAAAAGCATAACTTTCGGTAGAAAAACACTGAAAGAACAAATTCATCTCTTCACTAACAATAATTAAGAAGAATAAGTTTTATTTTATATACTTCATCTGCTTCTACCGAAATGACTACGCAACGTGCGAAAAGATAAACAGCGGCCTTCCCAATGATAAGTTTCTCAGTCCCGATTTCGAACGGAACCCATCGAATATTTCAAGATGAAGAATTTGAGCCTTGTTGGACGATTGGATGGACTCCGAGAGAATTCCCCCAAGCGAATGTACGGCAGATCGATGTAATTCCAAAGGAGCTTCGATCGCTGTGTTGAAGGATTTGCAGATCGGTCGTCCACCTTCAAGAAAGTCACGCCTGTCATCTCAACCACAGCCTAACCACATACATAATAACAGAATGTCCAAGGAGACAGCGCCTCGAAAGATGGATTTGACTCGAGACAGGCGGATTGGTAAGTTGGGAAGAAAAATCAATTTACTCTCCAAGCCAGAAATATCTTTGCTTGGAGATACAGATGTTTCAATCTGCCGTCCAAGGATAGTAGGGGTAGGCAATTTGCCTCAATTGATAAAATAGAGAAACACAAATTTTGACAACGTTTACAAGTAGAGAGATGTATCAAAAATAGATTCTTCAATAAAACCTTTCAGTAGAAAAAGGGCCACCTTTCCAATCGATTAACCAAACCCAACAAACTTACGGTTTTCAACCTAATCTATAAAAAAATCACTAAAAACTAAAACATCCTACCTTCTACAAATATCCTTCACACTATCCTGCCATAACTTGTCTCTTTCTGTGATTTTTACTCTAATTAATAAGTGAGTAACTTTCATTGTAGTACTTTTGTCTTTTAATGCAATTTACGATCCATATCGGTAATCTCACGTCTGTGGCTTTTTATCAATTTTGCATTGTTTATTTTTAACTTCTTTTATTTTTCCTATTTAATTTTTCAATCCTCGACGTCTTCTAGTGCGGAAACGTTGCCACGCCATTGTGTGCTTTTTTCCTTTTATTGTTGATGTTTTCTTTTCAGGTTACAGAAAATAATTTCCTTTCAATTTTTAAATTAAAATTTACCAATCACTATGTGTATGTGAGTACCCTGCAAGCCGCCTTTCGGCGTGTGGCAGTGGGTGCATGCACCATAAATCATAAATCACTATCTGTAGGTTTCGCAGATTTTTCACGCACTCTTTTATTCGGGTGTTTTCCTGCAGTGGACATTTTTTTCTAAGTGCATACCGGACTTGAGATTTTTTAAAATCCACTTTGTAGTTTCTTCCTTTTCTCTTTTTCATTTTTATTTTCTTTTCCATCTTTACCCACTTTTAAAATGACGAAGGGTTAGATGTAAGAGAAGATTAGAGTCTAAATCTCGACCTGAATAAAGACGTATTCTATTCTAAAGCCCCTGTCAATTCTATTTTTTGTCTTTATTTGAAATACGCATCGAAAGCTTATTTATAAACTTCCTCTGCGTTTGATAGCGAGAAATGCTAACGAAACATTTGTCCTAGCTAATACAACCTGGGACTGAATATTTGGTTTCTATCAACAAGTTCTACCTTCTATGTATATTATATACATTAAGCGTAGAATTGTTTCCTAATTTTGTTAACTAAGTGTAGTTAGACAAAAATTCATCAGAGACGATGAATCACCAATCAAGAAGTTGAATCGATGTTTTTCGAGTATGTACCAAATAGAAGATAAATATGCCTCGTTCTCGATGCCTAATTCATTTTTATTCTTCTCTTTCATAAAGTAGGGTATGGTCTAGAGATATGAACATGATTTCCACTTATTTTATAATTCTAACATTTGTGTCATTCAAACACAACGGACGAGTTCTGCGTTGTGACATACGGAGCGACAGAGGGAAGGTCGTCTCTTAAAGGTTGCTCAATTCATACACTCCATCCGGTCAGGTTGAGAGTCAAGCCTTCTGTTTCTTAGTCCCACGTTTACCTTCTAAAAATCAGCCGGAATGCGGTAGCATTGGCCCGTGGACATTTCTTGTAGAGCAGCTAAATATAAAAGAAAAGCAGAAATGCTTTTACAAGATGAGTATGCACATTTTCACAACTGGAACGAATGCATGGTTCTTTTAAATCGCGTCCATAAGGGATAAATACATGTGCGCGCATACTTTAAATACCAGAACGCCAGCGGGAGGTTTATGTACTTCAGAGAAAGAGATAATTTATTTCAGAGTCGGAAACTGTTCGTAACTAACGCCAGAACGAAAACTCGAAAAAATCTTTCCAACCGACTGGAAAATTTCCAAGCATGCAAGAAAATGCGATTGATGATAAAGAAAAACGAGAGATGGAAAGAATGATATGGAAGGAAGAAATAGGGTACAGAGAGAGAATGCATGCACAAAGTGATGGCGTGCACTAGGACGCAGCCTCTGCACCGAATGCACGCGAGAGCCGTTATGTAGGGCAAGGACGCGACCCACTCTCTTGACGGACGGCGCACCGACGAAGATGAGCGATTCATAAGAGAAAAGCGCTGGTGGACTGAAAGGATGGCCTGCTCTTCCAGTATTTCAGTGCATCTTCAAGCACTGTTCTTATACATCCACCAAAGAGTACTGTCATCGGTTGAAATGAGCTGTTTGGGAGTTGAGACGACCCAATTGCTCAGCAACAAAAGGTACAATTACTTGGAGAGTTTACAAGCTACTCGTCTGCGAATTCACTCGTTGCCAGCACACTCGCTCTGAATGTTATAAGGTTTGCTAGTAAACTCTCAGCTCGCTCTGCTACTGCAAGCCAGATTGAAGACTGGGCGACATTACTCGCTCACTGGCCCGCTAGTTCACTCGCCGCCGAACAGCTATTATTAACTCGCCTAGTTAATCAAGTCTAAATGGAAAGTAACTATTAATATTCTTGTTAAACAATAACATACGAGTAGCAACCCAACCTCAAGCCGCCACAGAGTTGGAGGGAATTATAAAAAGTATATCATAATCCTACCGAAAAATATATTACTATACATTACTATATTACTATACTAATTGTGGTGATTTCTACGAAGTTCAATTCCTACAAAATAATGAACATTCTCGGCCTGTCATTATTAAAAGACTCAATGAATGCAAAGATTCTTCGCTGCACATTTTCACGTAACGAAGAAGTAATTGAAACACCGAGTACATTTCTAAAAATCCAAGTTAGCAGTTATAGCATGATACTTCCTTTTTTCCACATTTCTGTAGAGATACCTTTTATTTTACGTCAATTGGATGTTTAATCGATCCATCTTCTTGGTTTGGCGCAAGTAATAAATAGAGAAAGGTTTGTCACAGCAAAGACATATCTAAGGAATTATTTTGCTGGACCACTACGAATCACAACGCTTCCAGAAAAGAAAGCAAGGCAAGGATAATTTTTTCGAATCCATGTCGCGCTGCTCTTCAATTATTCAAATGATGCAAAATTATCTAAAAAAAAACTCTCAAAAGTAAATTTTATTGAGGAAATGCAAACCTCTCAACCCGAAGTCAACCTTTTCAACTAAAATCAATTCTAAACAACACGAAATACACTATGGGCACTTGGAATGGGGGACTTATTCATTGAAACGCCATTTGCGAAACCACCGGTTTGTATTCCAACCACGCGTTGCCTGCATTTAAATATGAAACAAACAAATTCAACAGGTAAAATAAGAAAAGGGAATATAATAAATTTCATCTGAATTTGACGCTATAAACGAAACTGTAAAACAAGCAATGGCTGTGTCTGCTTCAGTAGTGTAGGAATGGGCGCCGTGAAAGCGGTGTCATGAAGGAAGTATGTGCCCCCTTCTGATTAACTTTTTCATGGCAAGTAAGCAAGTCTAGTCATTGATTAAAAAACAACACTGCCAATACACTTGCAATGACAAGAAGGAGAGGATATTTTCCTCGAGATGAAGGCATAATAGCCACACGTCCGAAAACTAGAAAATAAATTTTTAAATGCCATACATTTTCCAAATCTAGAATCTCTAATACGATTTCTTTTTAATTTTCCAATAAATATTTTTAAAATATACTCCGAAAATCGAGTATATAAAAATTTTTCCAACATCGCACCTCAGATAGTAAACACTAGCTTTTAACATTGTGCTACATTTTAAATGATGAGCTTTTAAAAAATTGGTGAGTCATATGTGTACACACATCCGAAATCTTCCTTTAATCTCAATATTCGGGCACTCCGACAAACGGGGACCCCACACTTATGAATTTGAATATTCGTGACGTACTAAAATATTTTAACAACTAAAATATACTTTAATTAATGAGTTTTCTAAACTGCTTAATCATAACAAATGTAGACCTAAAGAAAAAGCTAATGCAATCGTTGGCGAAAACTTTACATAATTACTACGGTTGTACCAATTACTGAAACCTCCGATTCTTATTCTTCACTCGAATTCGTGTGCGTCATCATTTTCTCGGTGGAAATCACTCGTTCCGGGAGACGTTTTCTTTTGGTGAAGCCAAAGAAGGAGGTGCAGGAAGATACCGCAGTTGTTACTGTGAGTCACCGCGGCGAATCACTAACTCTCTGAAGCTACGATTCTACGAAATTTCAACTCATTTCCACAGCCTCTTCTTATCTGGAGAAAACCACCACAGGCTGCCATGGAGGTTCGTGAGACTGGCGTCCGTTTAATGTGAGAAACTCCTCTTCTGGCGCCTACGATGGCGATAATATCGTCGGTCAAAAGAATGTAGCTTACTTTCCAACGTCCTTACTCTTCAAAAACCTTTTCTGGCTTCTGTTACATTCTTTCCATTGCCTTATTGCAAAGTTAAAATTACTTCGAAATCAGCAGCGAGAAGTCATAAAAACGTTCTGAAAACCCAAAGTTTACGCGCGGTTTAAGTTCTACTTGAAACTTGAAAACGACACTTTGGCCGGGTATTATAATGTATACTTAAATGAACTTAAATCATCTTCCGGTATTATAATGGTTAGAAAGAATTGAAGTGAAGATTACAGACAATATCTATGATGATCCATCATAAATATAGGAGATTAATTATAATCCTCTCTTTCACTAAGAAATCATTATAATACAGGGCCCTAAAGTCAACATTAGCTCAAGTCCATTTTTATGTATACATTACCATACAGGGCCTTTATGTTAGGAGGGTCGAAACACGTTTAAAAAAACACTAAATGCCAACCTATTTTATCAGATAAACATATCGAGAGTATAATTTCCATAGTGTCTGTTTTCTACACGCGACATCAAATGTTATAAATATATGCATATAAATTGTAATTTTAAGTTCCTTGGTTATTTGGTTGGTATAGGCCGAGTACATATTTTTCTTTCACTTAAATTCTGTCTATAAAGACCGATCTATACAAGAGAAATCGCGAAATTTTTACATAAGGATCCAGTTCGTATGACTGAAATTTTAAGTCATGATGTAAGCTGAACGATAAGTATAACGATGACCTGACGCGAGATGAATATGAATGATAATCATTCTTTGGAAGGCCTCCAGGTAAGCTAAACTCAGTCCGTGGAAAATGCAACCTCGAGCCAAAACGCATCGATCCTTAAAAAGTTTCTCCCTACGCAACGAAGTGGCCGAGTGGTCGTGAAAGAGATTCGCGCAATACTGCCCAGTGGTCCAGAACCAAAACGGCCATCGAAGGGCTTTCGTCATAATAATCGCGAACAGCGAGGGAGAAAGTCTACCTCGAGTCGCTGCTTTAATATTCAAGGAATGAAAAGAGAAGGGGAGGTGGCCGAAAGAATGAAAGCCCCAGGAACTCACTCACGACAAGCACGATATAGTTATGACAACACTTCCCAAACAATTCCATGGCGGCAGTTTGAAATGACGCACCGACATGAAGAATGTGACCTATCCAACACACACAAACAATATGACATAGAGCAGCGACAATGATGACCGAGCTCTCACATTCAATCGTACCAAATGAACAAATATGAAAGATTAAACGAATGCTCATAATTCTGCCCGTGGAATGTTATTAACTTCAGAGCAATCTGGATCATCTTCTACATCAGTCCTTCCAAATCTTTCTTCCTACGTGGTGCATTTGCGAACTTAATATTCGCGGAACCCTTAAGGACATGTTACTAAGCTCCAGACAGAACTCAAACATTAAGAAAGGAATGAATAGCATGGATATTGTTAATGTACCTGATCCCAAAGCTAATTAAAATAAAATACCTCGGGAAACTAGTCACGTAATTAAAGAGGCAAATATTATTATTGGATACTGCGTGGCACATCAAGATCATACTACAGATTGTTAACGTTAATAACTTTTGTAATTTATACTATCATACATGTAATCTAATAATGTAATCATCTTTTTAACTTTTGCTCTTTCCTACAACTTTCGTAGATTTTTCACAGACCCTTTCTCTTCGTAGGTGTTTTTCTGTAATGGAAGCACAGTTCTCACAGTTTTTTATTCACAAAACCATTCTTTCTTTCCTTCTTTCATTTCTATTACCACCGTACTAGTTCAAAATCTGTATATATTCTAGCTTACATCTATTCTACATTCTAGTCTATTATCATCTTACGTATTCGTAATTTTGTAACATTCTGACAAGAGTTAAATGGAAGGTTTTCTAGTCCCAATTTCGCCGAAAAAAGACGTTTGTATTGAATATTTGCGGCACTCCGATTGAGAAGCACTGTTCTTTATAAAAAAAATTAGAATATCATTACCCGATGCCAAAACACCTTATAAGTTATGATTTGATTAACTATCATGGCAATCAAATCATTACTTAGAAGTCAAATCTCTACGCCAGAAAAAAATGGATGACATTATTAATGACATGGTGATAATTGGCTTGCTGAAAAGGGGTTTATGAGTTAAAGAACTTTAGAATGCACTTCACATCAAGTTGTTCATTTAGCGATAAGCATGCTACGCAAATACAAAAAAAATCAAGCAATTCTTGAAAAAACCGTCGATGAGAACCTGATTTTCGACAGACGTGCACATCACCATGCCTAAAAATTCACGTCATGTGTTAGTACACATTTCACACTCGGAATAAGATGCTAAATTTCGGCCTTAATTGGCTACATCCTTTCCATTATGAAATACTATACTCTCCGCTTCATTATTAACACTTGGCCATAACCGAATTAATAAGTCCCGCGACCACTTCCTTTTTTCCTTCTAACTCCTACGCTTCAACGCCAAAGAAAAAAAACTTTTCTTGAAATTTCTTTCACAGAAACGGGATTTTAAGATATAAGAGAAAGCAAATCCGCCCTCACATCATTCAAATTTTCCAAACCAAGTAAATCTCCTCTTACATGATCAATGATTAAGTGAACGAGGATTTCGGTTAATGGGATCAGAGACTTTGGGATAAAATATTTGTATTGGGTATCCATTCCTGCCATAATAAACAGATGGTTTTAATCGCCTAACTGAATCACTACATAAATATTCCCAACCAAGTAGAAATGGCGGATGAGGTTAACCTGACAATGAGTAGGACAAGTAGCAAAAAACACACAGTTGAAATTCGATGGGAAATTCTTGACGAGAAGGTGAAGGGAGAAATGGAAACTAGGATAGCCAAAGACTAGATGGGGAGACAAGACCTATGATAACTTTAAGAAAAGGACCTTATAAGGAAGATTGAGAAATTTTATGGACCAAATCTCCAGTCATATGGGATGAAACGAAAATGAGCGAATGAAAGCTGAATTACTAACTTAACCACTTTTCAATATATTTAATATCATCTGCTTTTTCTAAGTTCTAAGAAAAATGCAAATGCAAAATTTCCAGCAAAATTCGTTTTCATGTGCCTCCGGACAGCCACGTAGGTAATGCGTCCGACTTCGGTGAAAGCGGTTCGGGGTTTTATTCTCGGTGTGGGCTCAAGTGCTAAATGACCTTAGCTGTCGAAGTTTGCATTGCAAATTTAGATTGGATCATCGCGTGAAATGAACTCCACGGATTGGCATAGTCTGCTTTTAATTTCTACATCACTCTTATAATGTAATTTTAATTTCTTGGTTGCTCTTAAAAATGTATATTTAATTCCTATGCAAGCATATATATTAAATATATCGGCTAAACGTTTCCGTAAACACGATTTGCTAAAAATTACAAGTTTCCTCCAATATTATATAAATAAACACCATCGTTGCTTCCCATTATGAACTGAGAAGAGAACGTCGTATCAGAGAAGAATCACTTGTTCAGACAATCCGAATGCGGAAGCACCAGTGCTTACCGGCGTTCTGCATTCTGGCGATGCGCACTCCACTGGGTTCCCACATTCAACTATTTACTATTCCGAGTGATACTTTCATTCGATAGAAAATTGCTAGGACAACCAATTTATTTCATTCATTCTAACGGATATGCACAAAACATTTATCCCCTTTACCTGATTCGCCGTTCGTCGATAGAGATTTTATTTCGATTGAGATTGTTTTCTTTGAGATTGTTTTCTTTGGGATTTTGAGGAATTGGACCTTACTCGTCATCTAACACGTCTTCGTATGCCGTAAATCAACAATGCAAACGAAGAACTACACATCTCATCGCTATTTCTTAATAATTGTTAAGAATAACTACACAAAATTCTTTCTTTCATACTATTGTTTTTAAGAGCATCGAGAAATATCCGAAGTGTATATGCTAACGGCATACATATTCATACGTCAAAATAAACATTTTCAATCCAAATTTTTGTACGTCTACAAATGTATGTATGTATTATCATTAAGGGAACGGTGGCTTATTCTTTACTGCTTTATAATGAATTTTGCAATGATAACTTACTCTCTAATTTACTTAGAGTCATCATTTTCTGATTTTTCAGAGTTAAACGTATGTTATATATAGACACACCCGAGTATGTGGAGCTGCAATTCTTCAATTCAGGATTGGTGTCTCCGTTTACGTTGTGCAAAGTATTCCATAAATATATACGTATCTATAGACATACCAACGATGGCATCGGAAATTATTTTCGTAGCTGTAGTTTCCAAAGTTGGAAAAAATAAATAATTAACAATATAATAAAAAATAGTTACCGATACTGAAAGTTGGAAACTACAGCTACAAAAATAATTCTGTAAACACTCGAGAATTTTGAAATCAACACGGAATCTGGATGCATAAAGAAGAAAACTTAAATTGATTCCAAACTTTAACTAAGCTTCCAAACTTACAATAACAATGGGAACAAACTTTCTACGAATGGACAAACGCATAAATGACATGTAAACAAGGCTTCCATATCACAGCCCAGTCATATTCCTTCCAAATACTCCGAAATCACTTCAAATGAGTTTAAAGTAAAAGCCCTGGGCGTGTCTAATCTTTTATGCGAAACCTCCGAAAGCCAATGAGCTGCGACGCCTGAAAGAGGTCTTCTCGTGCCGAAAAGGTTGTCGACCTCTGGAGCTAAGGAATTTCTTTGGAATTCCACAACACCCGAGTCTCATTTCACGCTCCGCGAATATTAGGAGATCTCTCTTCTGCTCTTATTTGGACTGAATCGAGCGAAAATTAAGAAAACTAAAGAGCGTTGGATTAACACAGCGATGTCGATTACAGCGCCATTGGTTGGTTGAAGAGGAAATGAAATTTACGGGAGAGCGGTGACGAGCAAACTTGCTTGCAGGAGGAAGGTATGGAGATGACGTGGGGCTGAGATTGACGTCACCTGACGAAAAGGACTAACTTTGACGTCACCAAAATACACTTTCAGACGCATTTGGAAGGAATGTCTTGTTTGCTCCATCATTAGGTATGCATTAACGTACGCACTTCGTTTTGTTTCTTAGAATCCCTGATTCAAAAGGGTGTCATTAGTGCAGTGCTCGTCGAACAACCGATTCCCTCATAGAAGTTTTTTACGCTATGCACTTGGGATACAAACAACCTCCATTGAATGAGTGCTTCACAGATTCCTTAAAATGCTTCCTCTTACTTCCGAGGAGTGATAATTTCGAATTAATCTCAACAGGGATGGGATCGTAGCTTTCCCTTATGAAGTCTGAGTAATAACTGTAAATATTAAAGAGATATTGACAAAATAGTGTTTCTAACATTCTACGACTTACGACGACTGATGAAATATAATAATCAAAACCTGGGTAAAACGGATGTAATTTTTCGAAAAAAAAACGCGGAGTTTGTAAGCAGTTCATGATTAAGTACTAAACTTTATAACTTCCAGATAGCTGTCATACAATGAAAGTATCCCAACTTAACTCGTACCCATTCGTTCGAACATTCTCATCAGGATTCCTCAACATTCTTTCGTTCTTCCGTCGAAGCCGAAGAGACTGAGGCTCTTCAAACTCGCCTACACTTAAGGTAAAAAAGATCATCATTTGAGATCAGTTTAATGAACATGTACGAGTATAATAAAGGCATCCTTACACTCAAAAATCAGTTTTTAAAGAAACAGGAAAATTAGAAATGGTATTGGAATTAGAATACACCGAAGATCGACACAAATAAATGTATCATTTTTTTGAGAAATTAAGGAAATTCAACGCGAAAAAGTACAGCAAATAAACGATACTTACAAAATCTGATCTTTAATGATGATAATCACTAAAGATCAGATTTTGCCAGACAGAAACTGCCGATAAATCGCACTCTAGTATTGACCTAAGAGGAACGGAATCGATGACATCTACACGTATCCTGAGAACTGCCCTTCGTCACGGAAGTATAAGGTATGTACTACATATGTAAGCCAAAGTTCAGCTGTCGATTTCGGAAACACAGATAAATGGGCGAAATGTACAAGAGACTTGTATACGAGAAGTACATACATTTGAACTTTATCTCCAAGCAGCGTTGGGAACCCACTAGTATATATCTCAGCCATGATTCTGCATCTAATGCTGGATATTTTCAACTACGATACAATGCTATCCTGCGAATAGGAAGTTTTTGTGACGGCTAAATTTTGTTCTCCATTTCCCGTCTCATAACGCGTAAATTTCACCATATCGATCGAAACATAAATGTAAGAGAAAGAGTGCGAAACATTCCTAGAATGTCATTGATCAGCTGAATTTCGTGAAAATGAAAAAAAAAATGAAAAAGGAATAACAAGTGTGAAAAATAGCGACACGACTGGGACTCGAGCCCAGGTCTCCCACTTTCCGGGCAGGTATTCTAACCACTGAACTACCGTGCCGCGTCTCTCTCACACTGTTAAGGGAATGCTTAGAGAGAGACGCGGCACGGTAGTTCAGTGGTTAGAATACCTGCCCGGAAAGTGGGAGACCTGGGTTCGAGTCCCAGTCGTGTCGCTATTTTTCACACTTGTTATTCCTTTGGGATTTTCGTAGGTTGAAAACCTACTAAGTTACCTTCCTTTCCTTTATCCGAAAAAAAAAATCTTTTGAAGGCATTCCTCTCTAGATATAAGCGATTAAAAATATTTTGTATATATGATTTTTCAATCGATATCATATCAATATCAATGTTAAGCTTACGAGCTGAGAATCGTGTTATAACCAAGGAATAACTGATGATACAAGAAAGAAGAGTAAAAATCCTTATTATAAAGAAAAAACTTTTCGGGAATAGTTGAAATGTACACCGCAAAGAGAAAAAACATAACTGGAATGACGCATTCATTTAGAGAACGGAAGACGCAATGCGAGAAGGGCGCTGGTGAAAGTGAGAGTGGGCAGACGTAGTTTGCGACAGTTTCTCTCTTGGAAAGCAGAGGGTCCAAAGAAATGAGGATTCGTATGAAAACTGCCTATAGAAGTATCGAGGGTTTAAGAGGCCGTATGCTTCGCTACACTGGATTAATGGATAAGTTACATAGATGATGAGATTGGCGCGTCGTGTTACTTTCTAGGGCATTCTCGACTTTCTAACGGATATTCATGCGAATAAGGATGCTGAGCCGACCTATCCGGCCGGCCGACACTGCAAATTTCCGTAAACGTATAAACAATTATACAAAAATTGGTTTCATTAATCTAAGACATTGAAAGTGTGACAGAAAAGTAATGATATCAATTATAATTTACAAAAGCCAATAAATACCCTTCAAATTTAAATATGTAGTCTGCAATCGTTAAAATTCAGAGTGGGTGCAAAAATGCGTAATTGATGTCACGAGTTAAACCATACCAACCAATGATTTTCAGTTTTGCAACATCTTTGCACATAAAAGAAAACAAACACTTGACACAAAAATGAGCTAAAAATGTCAATAATTTTTTCATTTTGTTTCAAAAAATACTTTTGAATGGAACTCCAAGTTCTTACTTAACAAGACCCGATATTAGAATAATAATGAATAAAAGAAACTCAGAAGCTAAAAATGAGTTCGATATATATCATGTATACTGACGTCATTCATTTACCCCTAGATAGGTATAGGTGTTAGTGCTCAAAATTCCGTACCCTCGCCCTCTCCGTATATTTTAGATCACCCTTTGTGTTTTCCCACAATTTTGCCATTTTTCCCAATCATCAGTATTTGACCCACCCGTTTATTTTTCCAATTTTTATCTTCAGTGATATTCCTCTACCATCAACCTCAACAGCTTTTTGTTCCTCCTCTTGTCCCAATTATTTTTACATTCTAAGCAACGCCGACTTCACTCATTTAGGCCCCAAATTACAGAGGATCAGACACGCAAATCGATATGAGCGCTATTATCATAAAGTACTGTCTGCCAAGACGCAAAATGCGAACCTGCGAGTGGAATCAAGGTCAGTATAAAATGAAGATAAAAGAAGGAAGCTTTTTTTCGTCTTAAACCAGTTCTTTACCTCGGTATTTGAAGACAAGTTTTAAGTCAAACTTAATAATTGTATTATAATTGAGTCAGTATTATAATTGTATTATAACTTCGTTATTTTAACGGGACTTTATGGGAGATTCAAATTTTGTCGCATTACAAGAATCATTCACTGTTTGCGTGAATATTTTGGATCGAAATAAATATTTAATCATTACAATACGAGCGAAGCATTTCGATTAAATTACTAATGCAGTTTGTTGACCCAAGTCTCCAGAGGCGGAAATGCTACGAGAAACGCGGTATGCAAAAGGTTAGGTGCCAATCCCTCGGACTCACCGTTATTTGCACCAGGCATATCACTCTTCCATTATTTAGCCATCGAAAAGGCACCAAAACAGGATGCTGGAGGGGTGGGGATTCATCAAATGACCGGGTGAGGAAAACATACACTATATCATTGTGATAGTTAAAATTTTAAATAGGTTCAACGAAAAACATGAACAAAATAACACCGCAGCCTTACAATGCATAGAAGAGTGTACTCATGCACACAAAGAAAGAGTCGAAGCCCGATTACTTGACCTCATCTAAGCGAAATTTCTATGAGAAATAGCTTGAAGTCTAAGCCACAGTGCATCGTAACGTACTTGATGCGGATGTTGTAGATAGACCTTGAAGTGGAAGAGAGGACAACGCAAAAAAGAGGCGTAAAAATGAAGAGAGTGTTTAATACAATCAAAAAGAGCCTACGAAGCGTGATTATCCCAGAATCAAGAAACGTATTCTCCAATAGAGATTCTGGGATTCGAAATCACGTCGGTGGCAACTAAAGCTGTGAAAGACCTGAGTGATGGCAGAATTCACTAAAACTATATTCTTTTGAGTATCGATGGGAATACGGATGATGTGATGGTGGATCAATGCAATAGCAGTAAATAGTTTTAAGCTTTAACATCACGCTATTCCAAGCTAAAGTCGGAGAGAAAATAAATAAGTAATCCAATTGTGTGTAAATTTTCCATTTTTAATAAAAAATCAGAATCATGGAATATTGTGAAATACGGATATCTTTCCAGGTCCTGATGACTAGAATCTTAACAAGAAAATACACTATGTGAGTAATATAGTCGGCTTTTTTTCCCCAAAAGTACGTGTAAAAGTATAACACCTTAGGAACTTCGCGTTCCGTAAAAAGTTGAAGTTAGTGAGAATGTCTGCTAAAGTCGCAAATTACAGGTAATTTCATATATATTTAATGCACTTAACAGAGAACGCACATCAGAAAACCCCATCAGGTATTAAAGAAAAGAGGTAACCAACGCCTAACCATACAATTTTATTCTCTACTTAAAAATATAACTTATGATAAAGCAAATATGGACATTCTCCTTGAGACTTATGTATTAACATGACAACTAAAAAGAGATAGCAGTGATCACGAAATAATTTCACAAATTAAGATCGTCATTGTATCCCACTCAACGAATTCAATTATTCCAGCGCTCATCTCAACATACCCTCACGTTTTATCCACAAAAATTTACAACTGAGTCACGGATTTATTCTGAAGGTCTCTTGTGTATGTCCAGAGGAATACAGAGGCACGGAGACCTTACGTTAAACCGCAGTTCCTTCGACTCTTCCTGACGAGGGCGCATGAAGATTAGGCACGTGACACCCGTTTCAAAATTCAGTCGAAAACCATTACAAAGTAAACATTGGTTCCAAATACGCTATAAAAGATAAATAAAACACCGAGACACTTATGAATGTGAGAAAGAAAAGTCGCTCCAAACATTTCTCACGATTCTTATTATTTTTTGTTCACCTCTTACAGTTCTTGCGCACAAGAATTCTCCAGCAACGGCGAAGAATTTCCATAATAAAAAGGCGAGGGAAAGCAGAGATACTTCGAATACATTCAAGAATCTGTTTACCAAAAACTGTGAATGTAAGAGCCCAATCCCAAGAAATGGATGCAGAGCCATTTATTTAGCTGAGCTTTGATAAAACAATAGCTATGATGAAAATAATACGAAACACTTATATACGTTACCACAGGATAAATCCTGTGGTAACGTGTATAAGTGTTTCTTATTCTTTTCATCATGAATAGCTACAACAAAGTCGAGGCCGAAGTAGTGGATTTTGACAATAGCTTTGAAAAAAAAACGCAAATTTTTCGAGGTAAGATACGTAAAAAATGTATCATAAAGTTCTCACAGTATCTTTTTCGCATTAAAGATTTGAAATTATTTTTATAATATTAGAGCCAACTTAACAATATACTCGGCTACTCATAAAACCCTCGCAAGGTTTCACACAAATTGCAACATCTATGGCTGACGCACTTAAACCTCCCATATATACAAATATAGAACCCTCCGAAGTTTCAATCTAATATAAGCTGCAGGGTAAACATGTAGATTTGATCGGTGAAGCCAGTCATCATTGAAAACAAATACGGCGGCATTTAAACTAATGCCATTTTTTCGAATGGAGTTACATTTAAATTGAGTGTACATCTCCAAAAGCTACAAGATTAAGACAAAGTGCCCGAAACGATCGCGGATGCATCAGATTTAAATGTGGGATGTCTCATCGGGTGACAAAATTGATGACTGGTTTATTGCACCAAGGGGGCCTATCGAGTATTTAAGAGGGATTCCGAAATTGTTAACAGGAGTCGTAGTCCTAATGTTCGCTCGGGTGTTAAACTACAAAGGTTTAGAAGACAGAACTTCCCGGTAGTTTAGTCTATGCTGGGCCACTGGTTTCGGTGATGCGCGGAATGGAAACAAAACTCTTCACTGAAAACGATTTCACGAAGCGAGTCAGTGCGTCCTTGTGGAAGAGAGGGGAAGGAAGTTGATCAAAAATGCAGCTGACGGACCTTCACACGCAACACGTTCAGGAATTCAAAATAAACGCTGGATAGCTGCGGGCGAGCACACGATTTCTACACGGCACTCGACAGAGGTCTCAAACAACTGGAAAAGGGTGACGAGAGGAAAGCTCTGCGGCGGTAAACAAAAAACTCCGCGACGTAAGAAAATATTTACACATTTTCTTCGTTTTCGCCATTTTTGTGTTTACTTTGTAGCTATTAAACTCTTTTTAAACTATATTATNTAAAAAGAGTTGAGAAAGTTAGTGACCTTGGGGTATGTTTGATACATCCATGTCTTTTATTTCTCATACTGAAAAATAAAGCTCTAAAAATGTCAGGTTGCATAAGAAGAATCAGTGTTAATTTAAAAAAAAATAAAAAAACTGCTCACTAGTGACGCCACTCTGGGAATACGCTTCAATAGTTTGGTCTCCGTACTATAATGTTCACGTAAATCGATTGGGAAATATCCCACATAAATTCTTAAGATTTTTAACCTGCAGACTAAGTAATAATAAAATGTATCAATATGATGAAAAATTGTTAACGTATAGATTTTGAGGAACTGAACACCCGAAGGAATCTATTGTGTTTAATTTTATTTAAATCGTGAATGCTAAAATTGACTGCTCCAAATTGTTATCATATATTCAAATCCTAAGCATATCACAAGATCAAATGATACCTTTGTCAATGATACATATGTAAGGAATTGCTTATGTAACTCGCCCATTACCAGGATGCAAGGACTAAGCAATGACTTTCTTAGTGTTCACTCTATAGATATATTTAATACAAATATTATGCAAATAAAGTCTAATTTCAAAAATTGCAATTATATACGTACATCAATTTCTATTACATCGGCTTAGCGAGTTAATGGGCAGTAATTTCAAAGTTTATTTTCAAGTTTTCTAGCTCGTTAAAATGTTTTATGATGTATAGATATGTTGTAACGCTCTACATTTTGTAATGTTTCGCTATTTTAGAAAGACATAAAGCTATTGCTGAATTATACATTTACTTACGCCTTGTTGCAATACACAATTACTCAGTTTTTACCTTGATTAATACTTGAAAATTTCAGTTTGAATTACTAATGAGTTGTATAGTATGTTGTGTAATTGTGATTGATAATGTGATATTTTATTTTTATTGTATTTATTTTATATTTCCCACTGCAATAAAAACGGCATAATCTAAGCCCATTTAATACATGTAATCATTTATTCTTTAGTGCAAATCTTTCCATACATAACCAGGGACTTCAAATATGTTTCCCAATCTTCAATCCTTGTAATACATAACAGCTGCCTATTGATGTCATCTGACTCCGTGGGATACCTCCCGCAGTTTATTGATACAAATAAATAACAAAGAACGCAATGATAACAATTCACTACTTTTTACAAACATAAACATCCATGAAGCTAGACGATTAGGGATAGTATTAATGTATTATTGTCATGCAATACAAAAGCAAATGAATACGGGACCACGAAGGAACTTCACGGTTTCTTTAGAACAGAATTTATTCGCCTTCCATTTGCTCCCAAAACATTCTGAATAAAATTTAGCCATACTTACAATCAGTTTTTTTACAATGAGCCTAATTAAATTTTAATGACATTCTAAACCAATAACAAAAAAGCCAGATGATCTCTCTAATCTAAGATTCGGCTGGCAAATAACACCAAATACATTTTTAAAGTCGTTTATCTTCATGACAGTCCTAGAATCGCCCTTAACACTTCCGCAAGATAACCTTTCTGCACTATATTCATTCCATGTTAAGTATTTATTCTCGATTCATCGTCCATTGGAACAATTTAGCAAAGCAATTGAAGAGAAGCATTTCTCTTCGACTAATTTTTCCTTTAGCGGCATAAGAATCATTAGAATACCACCTCTCCGTATTTTCCTTACGTTCATAAAATTAAAGAGACAACTGTTATCGGTAATTTCGCACCTGGAGAAGAATCCAGTAATCCCGCTTCTCCGGTTCTCTCCAGCTTTCGAATGATGACAGGGAGCTCCGAAGGGGCCCTCTCCGTGGCATCCTTCATCAGTGGTACATCCCCCGGTCCCCGTGCTGAGGCTGGACACGCTGGATAAAGATGCGGAGGAGGAAGAGGTCGATGGCAGGGGGCGTGCCGGCAACGAAGGGAACAGATCCGGGGGGTCCTCGACTGTCCTCTGCCGATTACCCTTACGTCGTTCTTCTTCGTCTTCTTCCTCTATAATTTCCAGCCGGCCGTTTCGCAAACATCCAGGATGGTGCTGAGCCCACGGAGGCGCAACCCTCTCGCACAGGTCGTCCTCCTCATCATCCGGTATCGCCGGTTTACATATGGGAATATCATTTTCGCGATCACCCTTCGCCTCCCTTTCCGTCACGGCTAACTGAAGCCCTTTGGTGACTGGGTTGTATGCGAGAGAAGGCATGCTCTCCAAAAGCTTAGTAAGTGATATGGGAGTGGAGATACACTTGCAATTACTCGATGCGAGACTAGCATCGACGTTCTCGGCAACTGCACAGCCGTCCGCTCGGGGTGACAAGGAATGCTGTGTATTGAATTCCGCAGAACAAGCGCGTGAATTATTGCCTTTTCGTGGATTCGCAAAATTACTTTTATTAACTTTCTCAGATATTCCAGCACCATTATCTTGAGTTATCCTTCCGTGCCACTCCTGCTTTCGTTCATCAGGTACTCCGTTAAGTCGACAATCACTAGTTGAATTTTTTGTTGATTTTCCACTGCAGTAAATGAATTTATCTGGTCCACGCTCGGGCCAAGTTCTAAACCAAGAATTGTTAGAAATGTTTTCATTTTTTACCTTACAATAGGCATCGTCGTGAATTTCACCGCCGTTTGACGCTGGAGTTAACTTTTCGTCACTAGTGGATTTATTTCTGTCGGCACATTTGCTATCTACATATTTTGTACTCTCTAAATTACTACCTATGCTAGAATTTCGAGTTTCACTTGCTGAACCATCTTTTGACACTTGAAATAGAAGTCCTGGATGCCCCATTCCATCTTTTCTTACCTTCCCAGCATTGAAATTGTCCGTCGAACTAATATTCTTTAACACATGTGTATCCAAAGACCCTGCAAACTGAACTGATCTGGTTGTTCTCTCCTGACCCTGATTTTCTTCTTGCACTACTTGACAAGCTGACCTGGCCTCGACTACAGAAACACAGTTGGCTGAAGACTTCCCATTACATAGCGCATCCAAAGAAATGCTGTTCATTTCAAGTCACTTTCAATCTGGAAATAATCTTCACCTGAGTGTAATGAATCAGAAACTTGCACATATTACAGGTAACAATATTCAACCTAATTCAGACATAAACACGGACTGCTTAAATAATACTGCGAATCCACTTCGCTTCGGAACTCAACTGTTAGTAGCACCATCTACACGGATGGAACTGAATCAAAGAAAAAGAAACTAAATTAACAAAGCCAGAGAGCGACAACAGCGACAAGCCGTTAGGCTACGACACTAACGCAACAGCGAGAGTCGAATTTATCCGAAATTTCCTGTACAATATGTTATGCAGGTGTTGAGCAGTTATACGTTCCAACATGGCACCTGAGTATGACTCTGCGAATGATGAAGTTTCGCTTTAAAGATATTTAGTTTCGTATTTACACACTTTGTTAACACCTAATGTAAAATTTCCAGTTGTAAATATGTCTCGAGTTCCAATCAACGAGCTTTTTGATGAGTACAGGTGCGATTTTGTGTATGGAAGCCATTGGGTGCGTAATGACAACCTTATGAAAGTGATTATGCTGTTATTCTCTATTTCTTTAAATTACACAGGTTTCCTTCCGGATGGGGGGCCATTACCCTTCTGCTATATTCTCCTCTTGGGTTAATATTAGTTATACTTCGTTTCTTTATGGGCTTTCATGTCTATTTAGTAGCTTCAATTCTTCCTCAGTTAACTTCACTCAGGAGGTAAGACTTATTTATGAATGTAAGTGATCTTGTTTTCAAGTGTAAACGAATTAAAAAATTTTTAACTTCCAGTTTTATCCTTCGAGTAATGAGCTTTACTCTTGGAGTAGCGGTACGACAAGAAAATCAAGGTAACCGAGATAAATCGGTGAAAATAATCGTTGCAAATCATTTAACTCCATTTGATCATCTCGCGATGCATTTAATAGAAGGCTCTGTGACAGTAAGTATATTTTACAGAGCTGTCAATGTTTATTTGTATCTTATTTACAAATTCATGTTATACTTCAAGCATAACCTCTTTTTAAAAATATTTTATCAGTGAAACCATAATCATGTTCAATTTTTCTTCTGTAGCCTAATACCGGAGGATGGCCAACTGCACTTGGAGAAGTTGTTGGAGTAATTGATCTTGGAGCCAAACAAGGAAATGAGTCATTGATACAAAACTCTGCTAACCATTTACAGAAACCATCCTCAGCAACACTATTCGCTCAGCCCGAGGGAGCTTCAACTAATGGTAAAAAAGGACTGCTAAAGTAAGTTAAAGAATATTTTAATGGGAAAAGTTTTTTTTTTTTCGAAATTTCATCTTAATTCTTTTAAAAGATATAGTGTGTTGATTTGTTTTTATGGTCTTCTCAAAAATTGTTAAATTTTATCATTCTTAGGTTCAATCCCTGGCCTTTCTCTTTGGGGCCTTCCCTAACATCTGTACAGCCAGTAGCCCTGTCAGTTTGGCGACCTGGAATTGCTGACATAACACCATCTCCCCTAGCCTCAAGACAGTGGGTTGATCTATTCTGGTTCCTCTTTGTACCATTTACTTTATTTACTGTGAGGTAAGTGTAGTATTTCATCTGTATCATGTCCAATATAAACTAAATGTTTTTTCTCTTAGTTCAATCGGTTTTTCTGCAAAGTCTGGCCAGCAATGATAGATTATATCTATTAGTTATCTTACCATTGGCACCATCATGTTTGCTCGTGTCAATGGATTTACTATCAGAGAACATCAACTATATAGTTATGGTGAATTTTGAATTGTTTCGACTAATCAAATTAGTAGATGCTGAAAAAGGCAATTGTTGCTATTTTAGGTATTTGCCATGTGTCCAAAAGAAAGATGATGAGAGTGAGGAGGAGTTTGCTGAGCGAGTGCAAAACTTAATAGCTGCAGCACTAAGTCTTAGTCCAACCAAATACACAGTTTCTGACAAGGTAATAACTGACATGCTACAAAAAATTGCTAACAAAAATAATCACCCCTTTTGCTGCTTATTCCTACTGAGATAAATACACCCTTTGAGTTATGAAATATCGTGACCTAATATAAGTGGCTCATTTATTCTATCTAAACAAGGCTTTGCTTGCTATCTCATAAACATGGAACCTCTACAGCATTGGGATGCCGAATTTTATTAAATATTTGTATATTTTGTGAGCTATGCATCAAATTGTCATTCTGAAGTATATTACTCACCTTATGTAATTGTAATAATTATGTTTTCCTTTCTTTCAATTACTACTTCCAGTTATGTATATCATATATTACATTGTTTGATGGTTGATAAGTGAATCAGTTGAGCTCTCTTTCAGTTAGATATGTTCAAAATGTGTAGCATCCTTCAGGCCCAACCTAGCATCTTTGTATTCTAGTTATCTGAAGATAAACATTTTCTAACTAAGTGTTATTTTTGCTATATAGTTAGAGCATGAGAAGAGGTATTTGATAGAACTTGAGAGGGCATCTCTGATGGCATCCCAGAGCCCATCTGTCACATCCATTCAAGGGGTTAATATGAGAAACAGAATGCGAGGTCCTGTGCCCATTACAGCAGAACTACAAAGAATGGCTCATCAAGTGAAAGAAGTTCTTCCTCATGTGCCCCTTGATGCCATTACTCGGGATCTGGGTGAGTTTTGTAGAAACTATCAATGCCCATGAGTATAGCAACTGTCTTTTTTATGATACTAGCTGCTCATGCTATTAAAAATAATAGAAACTTTTCCTGTGCAGTGAATTGTGTTAGTCTTTCTCATTTTATAAAATCCAAGGAAAACGATTGTCTTTAAAAAGATGTGGAAGTCAGTGATAAGTTTCTGCGAACTTATTTGGGTAGTCCCAGAAGTATCTGATCTAACCAAGAATAAGTGAAAAATTTTGGAAGAAATGTCTTTCTCAACAAAGTCTCCTTTTAGCTCAATACACTTTTCCCAGCAATGTTCACTAGCTTCGATACCCTGTTAATAGTGAGAACCATCCAACTCCTCAAAATAGCCATTAACCGCAGACTCAACCTCTTCATTTTTGAAAAATGATGAGAAAAGCATGGTTCACATGCTTAAATTTATATGAAATTGAAAGAGAAAAGGTCTGCTGCAGCTGGGAATCGAACCTGGGTTTCCCACTTTCTGGGCAGGTGCTCTGTCCTCTAAGCTACCAAGACAGAACCACCAACTACAGGTCAGGTACTACCCTAGTACTTGTAATTTTCCATAATGTGAGGCTTTATTCTTTCATACATTTATATACATAAATGGGGAGAGATTTCAATCACTTTAAGTTTACTCAAAGGCTAAACGTTACATGAATTTCTCGTGGAAGTTGTGACATCATAGAAATGAATATGTATATGATTGTGATTATTGTATTATACTATTATTATAAGATAGCTTGCTGGGGTGGCTATTAATTTACATGGGGGAAATAACTACAAAAATGCCATACTCTTTATGAAGTAGTGGGTTCTCAAGAAAACTTTAGATGGTTAATATTACAAGTAGTTGGTAGAAACAAAAGGTCCTTACAATAAAAAAGCTAGTGTTACGAAAATGATCTCAGATGCAGATTGGGAATCCTTAAAAGAAAGGAGATTGGAAGCTAGGCTGCGATTACTTGATAAATTTCAAGACAGTGAGTTTGCAGAAGACGTAATCAATATTATATAACCCCCCTGCTATTTTGGCCGATTCGACAGTGAACGTAAAATAAGGTAATTAGATGCTAGGACTAGTCGTTTTAAGGACTCATTCTTTCCACGAAGGATACGCAATAATAACAAGATAAAGACACAGCTCAAACATCATGTGTTTACACCCCCTGCCACACGCCAAAAGGCGGCTTTTAGGGTATAGAGGTAGATGTAAATGTCCTTACAGTTGTCTCATCATTTAGTCGTTCACGTCTCACTTTCCCCAGAAATTGACCTAATAAAGCCTCTAAAAGAACATAGATGTAATTCCACAACATTTTGTTGTGTACTTTGGGTGTGGGTATCTTCCTACTATATACTGCAATAATCCTCCTTTTCAAAAATTATTTCAAATTCTTACCTTAACTTTTAAATGGGTCTTAATTAATTCCTTATGTATTCTTATGGGAAAGGGTATTAGGTGTGGGTACGAGTATTGCCCTTATTTCTTTAAAATTAGATTTTTATTGAAAAATACAAAAGCAGAGTATATTCACTAAAAGTGCACTCAATGAGTAGCCACATCCTTCTCCCATTTTGCAGACAAGACATGGATTCCCCTAATGAAGTTAAGATACAAGTCATTTAGATGTTTTAATTCATTCCTCAACCCATTTTTAACTAATATCCTTTGAAGTGATTTGCTTTACAGAAAGCACTGCCTACATGGACTAGAACAAATAGAATATTGAAGAAGATGAATACAGTGGGAGGGGTATTTCCCTGTTCACTCTTTCCAAATATTTCTTGATGAGTTTTGCCTTGTATTTTCAAGTAGCTAGATAACTTATTTTGGCTGCTATCTCATTACAGTCATTTTTCTTATAACATGGAGTTCAAACAGTAATTATAATCAATAACTATCACCAGAGATGGTCACCAAGTTGGTCATTATGTACAATTCCCTTTTGATCTCATCAAATACCGAACATAACTCAAAACTGTTGATTTTGGTAGATTTACCTTGTTCATTCAGCATGAGTTTTAAAGTTATAACAAATATATTTTTCATCACCGGAAAGAATCCAACGCAAGAAAGTATTTCTCTCTTGTTGTTCAAAGCAATATCTCACCGGTGAGTAAGTTGCAAACTCTCTCCTTCCATTCATTAACACCCAGATTAGAGCATAAGTAATATACAACTTGATTTGAACATCATAATTAATATTGTTAAGGAGTAAACTCAACTTTAAAACCATAATAATTATTTTTGAATCAAGTATCTCAGGAACTTTGGTGTCATGATATATAAAGGATATGAGAGTTATTTATTACCTATTCATTATCCTACCAATTTTTAACTGCCCAATTTTCTTTGTAAATGAGTATCATTTTATTTTTAATTAAATTTTTTTTCATATTAGCAAGATCTAGAAGTGTAGATGTGACGATTGCAAACATCCTAGAAGGACAAGTAGCTTTCCAGGCTGAACCAATTCAGACAGCTGCATCGACTTCAGTGCCGCTATGGAAACCAGAAAAGCCATTCTCATCTACTCCAGGAAGTAGTCCATCTTCTAGTACTACATCTTTGGTGGGTTCAAAACACTGTCAAAATGTGCAGAGGGCACAATGTTTACATGAATTTAAATTCAGCAATAAATTTACTCACTCACTAAATCATACTAATTTTTAAAATTTTGGTTTAAGAAACACTTTTACAAAACTTTCAATGTTGACTTAAGTTCATTTTACTTAGTGAAAATAAAGTTTGCATTATGATATATAAGTAATTTCCTTATAAAATTCTTTTACCGATAAATCTTTAAATAATTTTTTAATGGATGATTTAATTACAATGAAGTCCTGGTAGCTTGTCACTTGGCATAAATGTTGTGAAAAGTTTTCTTAAGAAGTTTTTTTTTATTTCATGTGGAATTCTGCAGTCTTCATCTTTGGACACATCAGCACCTACCTTCCCTAAAACTGCTTCAGAAAGGATGCTTTCCTTTCAGCAGAGAAAGGACAGATTAATTGAAAATGCAAGGAGGAGGTATATTGAGAAGAATGGACTTAAAATAGCAGGCTATAATTGCTGATCATTGGCTTTCATATCATCTCAAGAAAATCGTTTAACTGATGCACTCCAGGCATTTATAAAAGTTTTAAATTATTGTTATCATAGAGGATCATTTACATGATTGTTCCAATGCAGCATTAAGGTAACTTTCACATGTTACCTCATCTACATTGTAATAAATTTTGGTTGGCTTTCAATTCAAAGCTTCTTGAGATGAGAAAATGACATTTCTGCCATTTGTTTGAATGTGATCATGTGTATGATTGTGGGAATGTACTGTAAAATCTTGCTGAAATGAATTGCATGAGAAGGCTGGGATTTCTTTGAGCTCAGTATGTATTTAAGTTTTAACCATTAGGAAGGTATTGAAAAGTATAATGTCTTTTACATAATTTAGAGGAAAAAATTTTATATTAACCAATTCATCATCGCAAGATTTTATTGTACCCTCTTGACTGTGCATATGTAAACGTTTAAAATACTGTAGTTACAACAGTACGTCTAAAGAGAGGTTGTAAAAATAAAATACTCCTTGCATATTGCACCTAGAATTGTCCAATTACTTAATAATAATTTCTGATATCCAGGAATTACTGTGAATACAAAAAGGTTTTAAAAAGCCTGACTATTGCCTGTTATTTTTCAGAGCACTTAAATGCGAAAGCTACCTATTTTACGTTCTGTAAATAGTATATTTTGTTCCATTTTTGCTGGAGACTGATCCATTTTCTCCTTTGCTTTGTTTTATTCCTGAATTTTAGTGTTGGCTCTGTAGCTGTTGCCTTTGTGTATAGCTCAAGCTTAATGAATCAAGTGTGATTGGTGTAATGTCCTGGCTCTGGGAAAGTTTATTAGGTCCTTTATTTTAGTGTGTTTGAATTTGAGTAATTGTGCTGGAAGTTTCCTTTATTTAGAATGAATGAGCTATTAATTTTGTTTTTCATGTATGACTACCTGACATAGTCAGTGATATCAGAAGGGTTAACAGCATGAATTTTGCTAAAACCATCCTGAAGATTTCCTGAATTTTCCTGAAAAAAAATATTTGCTCATGCACATTAATGTGGACAATTATATTACTTATATATTTGTTCATTTGGAGAATGTATGGAAAAGGAGCTGCATTCTTTGGATAGATAAAATTTAATCAAGAGTTAACTTATGTTCAGTTGAAAGGAGGCGTCCTTCAATTATATACATTCAGTAATAATTTGTAAATAATTGCCTTCATTAAGATTTGTCCCAAAAATAAAACAAAATGGATTAGATATGTAAATTGCTACTTGTTTTCTGGAGTATCAAATAGTTGGATGAAAGTGTAACAAATAATCATTTGAAGTATGTTTCAAACTTAGATATTTTATATAATTTCCTCCAAACAATTTTTTTTGCTGGTGAGTAATTTTATATAGGAATGTATCTAAATTATAATACTGTCCAAAAATTATACTTAGATGAAAATAGTAATATTTCATGATTGATCTTGTTAATCATATTTAGTATTTTTTTAGACTTTGAAATAATACAGAAGCAGTCTGTCTCATTAAATATTTTGATAGCTTTTTTTAAATTGAAAGCCATAAAATAAAAATGATTCAAAGATAATTTTGAAGAGACTAATGTCTCGTACATGTAAACTTAATGATTTCAAATAAAAGGTGGAATTTGAAAGGTTTTAATTCATTCATAATTGCAGAATAGATGGCCTTGAGGTATTTAATCCAATTCAGTTAGGATGAAAATTAAATTTAAGTGGTGAATCGTTTTGTTATACTCTAAAATCTAGTGAGAACTGTTAAAACTCAAGGTGTGCATTCCTCAACTTTTTTAATCAAGATAAACCAAAAGAGTTTCTCATTGTTAGTGCGAATTATATCTGCTGAATTATAATTCTAGTGGAATAATCTTAATCGGTATAATCAAGGAGACTACATTTAGTAACTTTTCTCCTACTAATCACATCGATTTCCCAAGTGCCAGCTTAATTATAATGCACAAATGTGTTTTCAAATCTCTGTGTTACTCTTCAAGGGAATGAGGAAGAAACTTGTATAACTACCCATACTTAAGTTCATATATTAAATCACAAGTTTGACTCCCTAGTAGTTACAAGTAAAGCATTTTGTCTACACCCCATGTGGTAATAAAGTATTCAATAAATAGTCTTCTGCAATTTTT
This sequence comes from Ladona fulva, assembly GCA_000376725.2. Lineage (NCBI taxonomy): Eukaryota > Metazoa > Arthropoda > Insecta > Odonata > Libellulidae > Ladona > Ladona fulva. The sequence goes on from KZ308616.1 coordinate 252,451, forward strand.
AACCTAGATTAATAAACCATTTCAGCAATGCTTTAGTTGCTCTGTGCATGTTGCTGAACATTAAGATGAATTTTGTTACCTTAATGTACATGTTTATTGTATTTATTTTTGAGAGCGGTCTTTCTGTGACAAAGATAACATGAAAACCTATATATATATGTTATTGGTGGCATAAGTATAGCAGTTCAGGTACTCATATTTACTCTCGCAATCATCAAACATTTTCACACATTAAATTTTTACACTCAAATTAGATAACTAAAGGGTATAAAATAAATTGTCACAAAGCATAAGGAACCGAATATACTAGTACATTTGTTAATTACAATTTCATGAAACTAAAGTAGTTAATTTTATAAACAGAAATATAATTTTTGATTTATTTAAATGTTGCTTTAATATTCTGCTGTTTAGCAGAATTAGATCGTGCCCATTTTGTTAGCCAATCTACATTAGCCTCAAAGTAAACTTCACTGCCTCCTATGAAAACTTCCCTTCGTAAAAATTAACATTCGCCATTTTCAAAGCATGCTTTATGATGATTGATGATGAGCATCTTCCCTTATTACTACATTGTTAGTCATTTTTCACTGCAATGAAGCAATTTTTATCTGATAGAATAATAGGGAAGAATATCTAATTTTTTAATTGCTGTAATGAGGGGCCCTAACAGCATGATCTCTCCAATACTACACTCAACAGTCCACCAAATACTGTTCTGCCTGTATCATTTATTCAGTATGTTTACAACCTGAGATTGCGATGAAAGGATAAATGGCCAAGTGGCTTTTTAATCTAATGGTCTGCTATGAGGTAATGGGGAAGATCTCACTCCATCTTTGAGGAGCTTCGAGAATGGAATTACTTTTTAATCAATTTTCTTCCCTGAGACTAGATCTGAGTATCTCATTGTCAGAGCTAGAATAAACTTGGGCAGTGAGATTGTTCTGTTACACAATATTTTCATTCCCTTCTCACAGGATTAGTTATCCCAAACAATAGAGTCAGAAAGCCCATTATAAATTAGGTAAGGCAGGGAAGGAGTGGAGAGGATGGCAATATACATAATCTAAACAATTTTTGGTCTGTAAAAATGAGGTGGAAGATTAGCTACAGTAGGTTGCAGCACATCAGGGGACAGAAAAAATCTGCTTTATTAGTTGTTAGCAGAGCATCTTAAACAATGTTTTTACTATGTGTTTCTTGTGAAAGAGACTGGATCTGAGAGAAAACTGTAGGATCATTTTCAGTGGGTTATACTGCATTAGTAAAGTTTTCATGTAAAGCAGAGATAATAGTATTATTTGAGAAATGCCATAGAAAAAACATTGTAACTTAGTTTTGAAAGGAAATTACCTTATAACTTAGTAAACTTCACCGGAGGACATTCAATTCCAAGTAGTTCTTGAATAAGACACTTTTCCAATCTGAATTTGTTTTAAAATTATGTATTTTGATGTCTTCTTTGCTGGAAAAGTATAAAATATCCCTTTTCAAAGAAAAGATTCTTCCAACTCTCTCCTTCACTGACAAATTGGCTTTATATTTATGGAGAAATGCCAGTTTAAAGCATAGTATTCTTGATTATTTAGAGACTGTTCCTTTAGTGTGACAATGTGGATAAAATAAAATTGAAACAGTCAAATTTAATTACTTGTCGAGGTGGAAAGAGTAAGTTTATAATATGAAATGCCCTGATTTCTTTTGCACATTAGAGATAAAAATTATCTATGAATAAATAGATTAGTATCTATGCTGCATGTGATCTTCTTGTTTACTATTAAGTCTTCAACTTCAGCTTATTGGGGAGAGAATTTCTCCTTGTTGTTTCCTTGAATTTTTGAAGCCACTTCATCTCAAGCAATGCATTTTAATGCTTTAGATTCCAGAATGAAAAGAAATTGCCACTTAATCTTTATTTTCCCTAATTTTATTCTGCATTGCTTAATTGAAAGTGTCTTTATTTCCATATCTCTCAAATTATACAACTGCAGGCATTGTTTAGAGGTTTTCGGATGTCTACTTCATTATCTAATCATCCAACCTTTAATCATATTTCATTATATTTGGTTTCATTTGGAACCTATTACCTTGAACATATTTTGTCTCTTTCTCCCTAATGTTATTTATATTACCTTAAATAGGTAGTAAGTGGGTACTCCACGTTTTCTGAGAAATTTCACCTCGTATAAATGTATATAATAATTTTTGATCAAAATCCTTCTCTTTCTTCTATAAAATCTCAGATGGTGTAAAAAGAGCATCAATCTTACTTCTTTGTCTTGGTAGATTTTAAGAACACACATCCTTAAAGTATTCTTGATGTTGAATATCTTACATATCCATCATCCAATTTTTTAAATGTGGAACTGCTGAATGATTTGTTCCTTATGAAGCTAGTCCTGAGATATTTATCTTGTTTGCTTCTTGGAAATACATGATCTCTGAGATTTTAGATCCCAACACAAGTTGAAAGCTTTACTTCAGTTCTTTAACCATTTCTTAAGATTCTTCTAATGATCTGTTTATGGATAACCAGTCCAAGAAGAACTCAATATCACATATTTTACCTGTAGGTCATTATTTCATCTCCTCTTTTCAGAGTTTTTCACTGAACTATCCTAAAAACTTTTCTCTATCTAGTATGAATCTTAAAAAGTGGAGGTTGTTGTTTTCTCTTGCTTTTCTGAAAGTAGGAATATCATCTTTGAAAAATTGAAAATTCACCATTTAGGTAGAAAACATCCTCACTAACATTAGTTTGGTCAATTGAATTCAGGAAATTTTTTACGATGCTATACCATATATCTAAGTTCAGGTATGTAGTAATTTACAGTCTAACTAAATGTGTAAATTGAAACCATTAAATCTGAGAAATCAGTTTTACAATGCCATGCATTGCATGATCAGTGTATTGAAATCAGAGTTGATATAAGCATACCCTAATTTAAGAGTTGGAAGTAATATGTTAACCCATATTTAACCAACATGATCCATTTTCGAAAGAAAAGTGATTTTTAATTTTAAAGAAGTGTTTTAGATTTGATTGTGAATTAGAATTTGTAGTACTACTGAAAATATTTTTTTTGGAAACTCATTTCTTTCTAGTCCATCAACGTGTAACTCCTTTACATCATCTGCACATTGCCATACTAAGTACCTTAATTCCTAGAAACTAGAATCTCATCTTGTATTGTCTATTTTGCATTTCCTATGCAATCCTCCTTATTTGATTAGATCTAGCTTTCTTTTAGACTTCGTAGATTGTGTAATGCATTCCTCCGTCTTGAATGCACCAAGTTTTTCCCCAATACCTCAATATACTTGTTTATGAGCTTGGATTATTCTTATGATAAGAGGATAATCTTATTTTATTACGGTTCTTGCCTGTGAAAGAAAAAATTAAATTCTTTGATATATTTGGATATGACATCTACTTTTTGACGAAGTAAAACTTTAAATTAAAATACTTATTAAATTTCTTGTTTAGGAGAAGTAACTAATCATGAACTCATTCAGTGGAGAAACATCTCTAAATGAAATATATGTGATGATAACATGAATTTGGATTCATGCAAAATATATTTTGTGTAAATCTATCATATGTGATAAAATTTTGATTTGATTAAAATAAAGTTTCTTTAGCCTACTTTCCTGAATCTGAAGGAAATGATAAAGAACTACTTCCTCCTGTCATCTTAAAAACATTTTCTCAAACTTGCAGCTCCAATTACATACTACTGTGCATTACTACTGCATTATGATGAATAAATTGAATTTGGAGAAACAATCTTCTCCTCTATCCCTAATATTTTGCCTGATCAGCTAAATTTTAATCATGCATGGCAGCAGTAGGATGTATGAATACTTCATCAGTTGTAATTTTCAGACATTCTTTATTAGAGCTTTACAACAGCAATGTATGCATACTTTTCCCTTTAGCAATTGTTTTGTCCTGATTTACAGAACTTCTTGGTTATGATGTCTTTTATAAATGTCTTATTTACCCTACTTTTAAACAGTCCTGCATCTGTTAATTACCTGAAATATCAAGCTAGCATTTGAAAAATGGTGCAAATAAATGTTAAAAAGTGATGTATTGGTAAGATTAAATATATACTATGAATATTTTCATCAGTCATCTGAATATTTGTACCTTCTTCTCATAAAAAGAGCAGAAAATAATTCGTCTTAAGGTAAAGTATCTCTGATATTGTATTTCATATTTTGTAATGATAACAATAAAATGAATTTCTAAATTCCTACAGTAACAATCCTTACCTGACCAAATTTTCTGGGAAACTCATCTTCAATAAAAGGACTAAGTTGGAGAATGAAAGCATGTTCAAATATGTCTCAGGCTGGGTTTCTCTTTCCCATTTAGATCTGGAAAATGAGGGATTTTAAGAGAATGGAAATAGATTGTTGATGGCCTCATGGAATCAAGAGAGGGAAATGAACCAAAGCATGTGAAGTTAGGAGAAGTAAGATGGATGAGGACATTTTAAGAATGGAGATTGAGAAGAGAAACACAGAAAAAATGAAGTAGGCAGGCTCTTGGTTGGCCTTGTAAGAACAAGGATGATATTTACAGAGGATTAACAGCAAGGGTAAGATGGATAGCCTAGAAAGGAATGGAAAGTTTAATACTTCTATCACCTGAAGAAGGCCATAGTTGAGTTGTCAAAATCGAATCAAATTTAAATAACTCAATTAAAACCAGTGAGAGTGACTGAAACAGAAAACAGATTGATGAAAAAATGCAACATTTATGGAGAAGACCTGTTGTAAGCTCATGTAATTTTCATTGAGACCAGTTTAGCAGATTCTAAGGAGGAAGGTGGCCCCCCGGTTAGCCATGTGGGCAACGCGATCGACCTCTGTGAAAGCATTCCCAGGTTTGATTCCCGGTGGGGGCCTATGTGCGAAATGACCTTAGTTGTCGAAGCACTTTTAACAATACTACTACTACTCTAAGGAGGAAGGCTTCATTTCCAACATTTATAATTTACTTAGAGAAAATGAATAGTATCAAGCAATACTTGGTGGAACTTCATGATAAATAAGTATTTAATCACAAAACTTGTACAAATTCCACAACATTTTTAGCACATGATAACTGGTTTTGGTGTGATTTTAGAACTGATAGCTGATGATGGTGTAAACTCTCGTTGAAACTGGTTAACATGCTCTAAAAAGTTTGTGGAACTTGTATAAGTTTTGTAATTACTTAATTATTTATTTAGAGAAATAAGAAGTTTCTCAAGATTGAGGAATTTGAAAATGTTTACATGTTTAAGGGCAAACACACAGGAGAAATGATGGTAACTAAACTGATGCATAAGAAAGATAACACAAGTTTTTCTTTGTCACTTTCTTAAACATCTATTATGTTAATGAAAACAGTAGTGAAAAATTAAGTTTCTAGGAAAATTGTATATAATTCATTACATACCTACATGGAAAAGTTCTACCAAGGAACATAATAATCAGTTTAGATAATTATCTTAACATTGTAATTATTGAGCTTTACTCAATAATGAACCCTGAAAATTAATGTACTTGGAAAAACAAATCATGTCCAAGCTCAATTCAATATGATCACATTTTACTTTCCTATCAGCTGCCTGATCATTCATGATGGAGGTACAACATTAATATCTGATATATCTGTTTATGTTAGTCATAGGCCTCATGCTATACAGATTGAGCTTTCTGCATACTTTAATGCGAGGTTGAGGTAAACTTCGTTCAGTCTATGAGTTCATATACACCCATATTCTAACCTAATAAGTTAGGCAGGTGGCACCCCAATGAAAATGTCTGTTAAATTGATTCCTCATTGATCTTAAGTATTACAAAACAACAGCAAAAATGTGACTTAGAGAGTGTGGAAGCAAAACAAAAAGGTGCATAAGTTGGAGAAATGAGATTCTAGGATTTTTGTGAAGGAAAATGAGGTAGAGATAGTTATTCCAAGTATTCAATCTCAGAATTTAACATTAGCGTAAGGCTTCACCACAACAGAGTTTTCTTCCTTAGAACCAGAGCTGATATTACATCAATAACAAACCGAGATACTTAAAAAAAGAATAATAGAAAGTACGAGGGTTAATAAAAAAAGCAGAAATTTTTATTTTCCCGGGCTGTATAATTCCAATTGTTAAAATTTTTTTCTGAGCATTGGTACACATGTCTCTGACATACATTGTTAAGGGCAGCCATTTTGAAAGCTGTCTATTGTTGGGAGTCAAAAAGGTTACACTTGTTTAGCTCCTTCAGCGATCGTCATGATCTCCTCAATGTTGCCCAAACATTGTCCTTTCAAGGTTTTTTCAACCTTTTTGACAGCCAACAATAGACTAAGCTTTCAAAATGGCTGCCCTTCACAATGTACATTAGATACCTGTGTACATTTTTACAATTGGAATTATACAGTCCAGGAAATTTTAAAATTCCACTTTTTATTATCACAGTCTAGTACGAGGGTAAGGTGAAAATTTCTCGGCCTGAAACAGAGATGGCATTCTAATCAGCGAAAATTTATGATCCCTGCCTGGGCACACGTGTCATTAGTTCGTAAAACAAGTGTCAACTTGTTCTCTCAAGTAGTTTGTTTACGTATTGTTGCAGTAGACGTCTTTCATGTTTTCGTTAAAGTGGATTAGCTTGAATATGGTGCAGTCATAAAATTCTTCGTCTTGGATGGATTAACCCCTAAGGAAATTCATCCAAAGTTGCCAAAAGTGTATGGGGACTCTGCTCCTTCAATGTCAACCGTTAAAAAGTGGGCAGCTGAATATAATCATGGTCGCACATCCCTCGAAGGTGACCCACGTGAAGGATGGCCAAAAACCACAACCACACTGGAAACCATCGAAAAGGTGCACAATATTGTGTTGGATGATAGGCGAGTGAGATCCAGGTCAGACTTCTATGGGACCTCATACTCCACTTCCTTTGTTCATGTGATAAGTAATTGTTAATTAACCCTTTGAGTGCGTCTGTTGACTATAGTTCACAGCCTGTGAAAAACATACGACATTGCGAATTGTGCTTAAAACACATGCACATCCTTAAAGCAACCTTCCTTTATTAGTTAAAAAGAATTTGTTTAAAAATTTTGTCCGATCATCGAAAAGGTGCATGATATTGTGTTGGACGATAGGCGAGTGAAGGTGAGTGAGATAGCTGAGGCCGTGGGGATATCGGAAGAAAGGGTGCAAAACATCTTGCACAAAGAATTGGGAATGCGAAAGCTCTGCGCAAGGTGGGTGCCGCATTTGCTGAATGCCAATCAAAAGCAAATGCACAAGCGATTTTTTTCGCAGCAATGTTTGGACCGATTCAAAAGGGCACCAACTGATTTTGTGCGGCGATTTGTCACCATGGATGAGATATGGGTCCACCAATACTCGCCAGAAACAAAACAGCAGTCAAAGCAGTGGGTGGAAGCCAGTGGTTCAGCACCAAAGAAAGCAAAGTCAATCGCATCTGCTGGAAGATTATGGCCAGTGTGTTTTGGGATGCGAAAGGGATCCTGTTAATTGATTACCTTGAAAGAGGCAGAACAATTACAGGCGAATATTACTCCAACCTTCTTGACCAGCTGGATCCCAAAATTCAGGAGAATAAGCCTGGCTTGAAGAAGAAAAAAATCATCTTTCACCAGGACAACGCACCTGCTCACAAAAGTGCATTGGCGATAGGAAAACTATGGGATTTGGGGTACGATTTGCTCAGCCATCCACCCTATTCTCCTGATTTAGCACCCTCAGACTTCCATCTGTTCCCAAACAAGAATAATTTTTTTCTGGGAATCACTTCGATTCCAATGAAGAAGTTGAGAGGGCCGTAGATGGATATTTTCACACAAGCGAAATACATCTACTGCAACAATATGTGTAAACAAACTACTCGAGAGAACAAGTTGACACTTGTCTTACGAACTAATGACACGTGCGCCCAGGCGGGGGTCATACATTTTTGCTGATTGGAATGCCATCTCTGTTTCAGGCTGAGAAATTTTCACCTAACCCTCGTATAGTCTAAATAACCTCAAAAATATGAACAGAAAATTTTTCTTCCTAAATTCTCTCCTCTCACCATTGATCTTTGTATTCACATTTCTCATTAACAATCCTAAGGTTAAGAAAAAACAATGTATAATTCCAAAATATTAGCACTATATGTTTGTAAGTAAAAAATCAATGTTTATTGAATAAATGTATAAAATCATTTATAAATTACAGGATATGGGAGTAGAGGAAGATGCTGTTATACAGCAAACAGCATAATTGACAATGAAGACTTTAAATAAATACTTTTGACCTTAAGCATTGTCAACGTGACTACAGCTTCTTAAAATGTTTACACAAATTACTCTGTAACAAAATTAACAAGTATATAAATGTATTATAAAGCAAAAGCCATGAATAAATCAGTCATAATATGCCACTGAGGGCTGAAATACTAAACCTGCAACTTCAACATACAGCATAGTCCTGCTATAACGAATACACACATAATATGAAAAGGTAGTGAAAGAATTCTTTAACACAAAAGCACTACAACATCATACACCAGGATTTCCCTGAATGAAAACTTGTGCATTACATTCAATTTTGCCAATTAAATGTCTCCAAATGAGCACAAAACATTCTACAACTGATTGATATAGTTACAAAAGGAGAATGGTCTTTACTTTGAGGACCACACACAAAAACCTAATTTAATTCAGAAACATTGTTGAGATACCCTCACTACTTAAAATTCCTCCTAAGCAAAGGACAGAATTTTAGGAGAGAAAGAGACCTTCCATGATCAGTAATGCATGGATTTATCACAGTAAATAACACCAAAAAACTTAGCCAAAATTGTGACCAAGTACATTCATCTCTCATTCCTATTGGTCAAGTACAAATGAAGCACTAGTTGAATCCAATAAATATTCCACTCACAGGCAAACGTTCTACTAAGGATCATTACATACAGCAAAATTTTCCAATATAGAGAAGTAAATATAACGTTTAGTCTTCACAGAATCTGGCATTGATAAACATAATTGGTAATTCAAAAAATAAGGCTATTTCAAGTATTTTGGAAACATATAAAAACAGTACTGGTATATTGAGCTAGCAATTACAACTCAAAAATAATAAGTTATTTGACATTAAACAAATACTTTTTCTCTAAGTACGAATTTCAGATGCATAATAATTATTAGAACTCTCTGCAAAGAAAAAAGTACAAAGAAAAAGTTAGTTACACACAATGTTAAATACCTATATAAAGCTAATTCAATAAGAAAAATTCATTTCATGAAAATTTGCAGAGAGTAAATGATAATGAGACAAGTCAAAAGTTATGGTATACCAAGCAGAATAAAAGACAACTGTATAATAATCAATGCAGTCAATTAGAGCCAAATTTAAAATTAAACATGGTAATTAAGGTAGACAAACACTCAACAGAAATTCAGTTCACAATAATGAAAATAAGAAATGATATTAACACATATAAACCAATCACAAGTCATTTCTTAACAGTTGTATAGCCCCATTACAGCAGATTTTATTGTGCAAGCAAATACCAAGCAAATTAGCACCAATTACAAATAAATGGACCCTTATGACTAATTAAAAATTTTAAGCATAAAATTATACATCTAAAAATTTAACTTTTAAGAACCTTAAAAAAAATAATACAATGGAGACCTGAAATAACTATCAACCAGTACATTCTTGTACAGAAATTTTCTGTTTGAAAATTCCTCAAGGGATTTCCTTAAGATGTAAAATAAAATACGAAAGTATAAAACAATTCATTGGTAGATTTTTAGCAGTTACTAGCACATGATTAGAATAGTATAGCACAAAGTAAATAACACAAAGGGAGGTTCCATAACAAGAGCAACAGATGCTATCGTGATGCATGAGCACCAATTAAAGTATAGAATTACCTCTAAATTGTAATTAAAACTTATTGCACAGCACAATTCCCCCATATAATGTAATTAACTCCAGTAACTAAAATTAATTTCTGGTACAGAGAATAAGTGCCTGTAGAACACATCAGTTAAGGGAATCAGTAATAGCTAATGTAATTAACAGAGGTTACATGTGATACAATGAATGACCTAACTATATGGAATTTAATTAAGAAGTTCCACATAATTAGCAGGAAAAAGACCAAAAGATCCATCAGGTCCAACTCCCTGCCACCAACCTTCATCAATCTGGTCTATATTTGTGATGATATCGTTAGGGTCAAATGAGATTTCAGTAGCATCAGCTGGAAAAGGGGGAAAAATGTAAGATAAATCCTAAAAGTAATAGAGATTATCCAACCATAGTAATCTTTATTCATACTCATTCCCATTTTTTGGAGACATAAGGCATTACTTCCAATTATCAAGGAATTGAAAGTTATTTTGTTGAAAGAATGAAAACAAAATATCATTCCAAAAACACATCACTTAACTCAAAAATGAAATGGATATGACATTTTCGAGATTAATTTACTTTAAAAAATTTAGTATCTGATATTAAGTCTTGGACAAAATTAAATAAAGATATTTTTCAAAAGGGAAAAGTGAAAAAGCACTTTTATAAGATAACACCAATAATGCATGATATGATGGACAAAGATGAAAGTAATGCAATGGTTTAAGATGCCTGTGAAATTAAATTTTCAGCTTTACTGTTACAACAGTTATTGAAAATAGGGAATGCATTTTAATTAATACATTAATAAGGGCTGTTTTAAGTTCAAGTAAGATAAGAAGCAAATTCTGTCAAATGAAGAAATATATAACAGCCAACTCAATCACCAAGTACAGCATTTAACAGCTGTAACATTTTCCCAAGGAAAAATGGACATGAAAAAAGTCTGACAGGACCAGGACTAGACTAGAAGCGGGATCATCCACTTTGCAACTGCTCTAGCCAAGTGAGCTATTGTACCAGAACAGTTAGACATGCCATTTAAGAGACTTTGAAGAGAAAATTGTTCTTGCACAATAGCTCAAATGGCTAAAGCAGTCACCCAGATAGGAATATCTAGGTTCTAAGTGATGGTCCTGGACTTTCCATTAATTATGTACAGGACTGCACCCTAAAATAGGTTATCAAATTTCTAATTTAAAGTTCAAGCATTGCTAAATAATACTTTACCTGCTTGATAATCATACAATGCTCTTGCTGTAAGGCCATAATCAGCATTTGCAACTGCATCATCCAACATCCCATTGCTAAATTGAGTTGCTTCCTGCCCTTCTGTCGTTGGCCTGGCATCCACTAAATCCTGGCTGACATTTTGTATCTGAGGCTGAACAGAAACTGCTGACGGAGCTTCAAGTAGAACAGTTGAACTATCCTGAGAGGCTAGCTGGTGATATGGTGATTCACCAGGAATGACAGCAGGTGTTCCTTGGCCCTGCTCTCTCAGAAGGGCACCCACTGGATCACGAATCTCAGGACCAGCTTCCAAAGGAGGAGCTAAAGTTATTACGAAGAATTTATGAGTTACTGTTGTTAAACTCAAAATTAACCTAAAATCACCCTCAACTACAGAGATGGAGTGAACTATTTTAAATTTCAATACAATCTCAATAACTGAAGAGTATCAACCCCATAACTATGCTTACTTTCCATACTCCACAGCCTCTCATGCTATGGAAGTAAAAAGTAATACTCGTACAATGCTGAACAGTGCTTTATATAAAGATGATGAAATTGATTGATAGTTATTTTCCTCCATTGATTCTTTAAGAATGGTTTGCTTAGGGGATGTTTTCCAATTAGAGCTGAATTTTAAATAATTTTGGAATACTTAAACTAAATCAAAAATATACTCCATAACAGACTTAAGAACCTTTTTTGCTGTAAGGAGACATGGCTGTTACCAATAATGAGTTAAAATAGACTCCATAAACTGTAATGCACATTGGTGTGAAAAAAATCAAGTAGTAAATCCACAATCACCTTATAGTTAAAGGAGATATTTAAGTTTAAAGAATGAGTTTTTCAACCTCATTTAGCAATCAAAACTGCTGCAGTCAAACAAAGAAGATAAAACCAACAAGGGTTAAACACCCGAGTCAATGAAATTTTAAGTAATAGCATAGAGTAATCTTATAGAGAAAACCAACAAGGGTTAAACACCCGAGTCAATGAAATTTTAAGTAATAGCATAGAGTAATCTTATAGAGCACTCGCGTCCATGCATCCAAGTGATATGGCTTTTTCTCATACTTAGTGATGCACCTTCTAGTTGGCGCTGCGCATCGTCTCATCAGCCTTCGTGTAATTGTAGCAGGACCAGCAACCACACAGTTTTTGAACCTTCTTGAGAATGGGAACTGCTCTTCGCTCAACTCTTATCACGTTCAGCACAAGTTAAAAGGAACGGCAGATGCACTTTATTGGCAGAGATGTCAATTAATTTTTTATTTATATTGTTGCATTTGCCCCAAAAAGGTTGCTGAAAAACTTTTTCCATGTTTCTTTTTTTTCTCTCATGTGTCTTAAAGTCACCTGTAAACACAGATGTGCACTTTAAGCAGTTAAGAGCAAGTAATCCTTAGAATAGTGTAAAGTGGTCCTCTTAGGCAAAGCCAGGGAGTAGGCATGGCCTCTCTTCAATATTGAAGTTTAGAAGACATAACTAACTCCACTAACTAGCCGATATTTGTCAGGAACAACTTAATTCCCTAAATGATTTGATCTTGATGACATTAGGCTCAAAGTTATTCAAGCAATAAAGAAAATTAAATGACACAATGTAAAATCAGCAACATATGCTAACGTACAAGAAGTTGCCATAGCAACATCATCACATTCATTCCTATTTTTGGTGATTATATGCCTACGATGAAAAATCAAGTCTACATTTTTAGAGGATATAAGACATGTTCTTTCTTATAAAGAGAATTAGAAAGAGTTACGAGAGGGACATTTTTAGTGAATGTGAACTTAAAATACCCTTTTCGGTGTAGTAACGAAATTCGTAAAATTTACACTCAGTTTTAAACTAATGGAAAGCATTAGGAGAGTGAAACTTTTTATTGAAATACCTTATATTAAGTAGTTACGAGGCTCAAAGTTTCGCTATGTTATGTTATGTTTATTTCCAAAGATATAAAATGGCAAACTTTAATTTCTTTCGAGTTATAATTTTTTGGGCCGATTTTGCTTCAGATTTTCTGCATGGAATTCGCTCATGAAAGTTTGCTTATTATTTTGTGTAATAGAGCAACAAAAGTTGTATAAAAATACCAAGTTTTGTTTTCCTCAATAGAATACTGCCTGAGATAATGTGTCTCAAAGCTGACAAAAACTCAGTGGGGTACTGTGGAAGGCTGTGGTAGGGTGTCATACCAATGATTGGTAGGATGCGATACCTGAATTTTCCAACAGATATATTACCAAAAGTAGCTGGCGACCAATGCATTTTCCCAAAAACTCTCCTTTCAAAAACTTTCATTAATTTCCCCAAGTCGTTTGTCTCCAAAAGTTTTTACAGGAAAATTAGTATTATTGTTGGAAAGTGGATACAAAGAAGCAGATTTTGATAGAAGGAAACACAGTGTTTCTTGAGAGATAAACCCAAATACATCGGTTCAAAGAAAACTGCTACTAATTCCCGATTTTCCCCTTAAAAATAGAAGGGGCCTTAAGATTAAAGTTTTGTTTTCAAGACGTTGGGCGGAGTATATAAGATAAGATAAGAAGGGAGGCATCTGTCTGTACCGATTAACGGCCGATGTCCCCCGTAACTGATGGGCAATGCCATCTATTGGAGATGAGATGTGAAAAAAAAGTGATATGAAAACGTCCCATAAGGTTATCCCTCTATAAGATTACTCTATGGTAATAGTTAAAAACATTTTCAGAATGTAAGGAAAGAGGGTGAAGAAAAATTAGCAAAACAAGCAAGAAAGAACAAAGCAAACCACAGAGCAAAATTCACAAAGCTGAAAATAAAGTATTAAGTACAAGCATGGATCAACAGTAACATGAAGGGGGAAAAATTGGAAAGAAAAGTAATAACCTACAAAACAACAAGCAAAGGGAAGAATCAGTATTCTGAAGAGAAGAGATGTGAGCAGTATTTATATTATTTTAATTTACATGTAAATGGTAGACAGACATCAAAGATCTAGAACAAAAGGAACAAAAAAAAGAGATCTAACAAAGCTCAACAACTTGTCTCTGTTGTCATGTACAAGTTGCTATCATACTCATCTAATTAGAATTGTTTTTTGCTTCATTTTAATGAGTTTAATGTTCTCAATGTTTATTCCATGACAGTTTTCTTAAAATATGAAGTTTGCTGATTCTAATCTGCATTTTCCTGTCCTATGAGAATATTTTTACAATCATGTTATACTATTAGGCAGATTCCATATGTATATAGCACAAGGGTAAATTTCAACATACATAGCATAAAATTTTCACTCACTAAAGGGATATTTTTGCATTGGGCACTTGTATAAGGTTAATTAACAAGGAATTTATAACGATATTGCTTTTCAAACTATTATTCCCTCCAAAAAGAGCAAATTCACAGTTAGTCAAGAGGTTTTTGAAAGCAAAATTTAGGTTCACAATTTGCTATCCCTCCCATGATGAACATTGAGATGGTTGACAAAATATTTTGTAAAAGAAAATTTTGATATTTCCTCAAGAAAAACCTATGCAATTTAAAATAACTCATGAAATACAAAGTAAAATAATCTAATGTACGTTGAAAATTAGTATCAAATGATACTCTAGGACAGTGATGGGCAAACTATGGCCGCAGGCCAAATGCAGCCTACATGCAGCGGTTAATTTGTTTTGCAGCGACTACTGGTCTAACTAGCTGCTACGATGATTTAGTAATGACACGCGATAAATTGGTTGCTGTGCAAGGCTGAGATTTTTCAGAATTAATTGTTATTGCTGGATAGACTGCAATAATTTCAGTAGTATTTGACCTTCTTAAAATTTGTTAAACAATAATTAGAAGTAAGCCTTACTAAAATCGGAGCATGGAATAGGGAAGGTTAACAGTTATCATGATGCAAAAATGACAAAAAATATTGTTTATGTTTAATTTTAAGTTTTTGATATGAGGGAATACGCATCCCAAGATAAATGAGTGTTGTTTCAGAGATAAATATGATAAGAAATTGAAATAGAATATTAATGTAAATGCTAAACTAGAAAGAGAGACTACAAATAACCATAGAAATTTAAAATAACAAATTTATGTTGCTAAAAGGATATTGTTCATATCAAAGTCATTGGGAGAACAGATTAAGGATAGGCAGTTTCAGGATGCTGACGTTTGCTATTAATCTTCTAGCTGTAACTCACATTAAGATAACACAAATGGACAAATTGAAATAGTTATTAGTAAGGTGGAAGGGGGTGGGGTAGGGAGGAGTATTTTACTGATGTATGTGATTAGGCTGAGTAATGGGTATCAAACAAATGGTACTGTAGTACAGATGAAGAATAAAGAATGCATAACGTAATTAATATTTGTATGATGGAGTTGGTTGGAGAAAGTTGGGGTTTCATTACCCACATTGCCCTTTCGTATCTGGACTTTCTTATTTACATTAGCAAATTTATGATGCTAAAAGTCAATCGTTCATATCAAAATCCTTGGAAGGAATCTTAACTACATTTCTTTCATGAAAAGGGGAAACAGATTTTAATATATTTATTCTGTCATGATATGACTAAGAACAATTACTTAAATTGAAACACAAAGATAATTCCAATTAATTATGACAAATCTCTGCCTTGCTCAACAACCAATTTATTGTGTGTCATTACTAAATCATCGTAGCATCCAGTCGCCACCAAAGTCGGACCAAATTATCCTGGGACCAAATGCAAGAATTT